>JAJQKJ010001177.1:0-84023 GCA_029574335.1 Rana kukunoris
TTAATCCCCCTGCATTACAGCGCGCAATACAAGCTTTCGTTTGAATACTTGTAATGGCCGCCGCGCCATGTTTAGACACTCCCCTTGCTCGGATTGGACAGACCCGTCCAATCCCGAGAAGGGGAGTGTCTATACATGGCGCGGCGGCCATTACAAGTATTCAAACGAAAGCTTGTATTGCGCGCTGTAATGCAGGGGGATTAACACGGCGGTATGCGGCGGCATCCTCATATCTACTACTACAGGTATGGGGGACATGGCTGCAATATGGGGGACATACATGGCTGCATCTGTGGGGGACATACATGGCTGCAATATGTGGGGGACAGGACATGGCTGCATCTGTGGGGGACATACATGGCTGCAATATGTGGGGGACATACATGGCTGCATCTGTGGGGGACATACATGGCTGCAATATGTGGGGGACATACATGGCTGCATCTGTGGGGACATACATGGCTGCAATATGTGGGGACATACATGGCTGCATCTGTGGGGGACATACATGGCTGCAATATGTGGGGACATACATGGCTGCATATGTGGGGGACATACATGGCTGCAATATGTGGGGGACATGGCTGCATATTTGGGGGACATGGCTGCAATATGTGGGGGACATACATGACTGCAATATATGGGGGACATACATGGCTGCAATGTGTGGGGGACATGGCTGCATATTTGGGGGACATGGCTGCATATGTGGGGGACATGGCTGCAATATGTGGGGGACAGGACATGGCTGCAATATGTGGGGGACATACATGGCTGCAATATGTGGGGGACATGACATGGCTGCAATATGTAGGGGACAGGACATGGCTGCAATATATGGGGGACATGACATGGCTGCAATATGTGGGGGACATACATGGCTGCATCTGTGGGGGACATACATGGCTGCAATATGTGGGGGACATACATGGCTGCATCTGTGGGGGACATACATGGCTGCAATATGTGGGGGACAGGACATGGCTGCAATATGTGGGGGACATGACTGCAATATATGGGGGACATACATGGCTGCAATATGTGGGGGACATGGCTGCAATATGTGGGGGACATGGCTGCATATTTGGGGGACATGGCTGCATATGTGGGGGACATGGCTGCAATATGTGGGGGACATACATGGCTGCAATATGTGGGGGACATGACATGGCTGCAATATGTGGGGGACATGACTGCAATATATGGGGGACATACATGACTGCAATGTGTGGGGGACATGGCTGCATATTTGGGGGACATGGCTGCAATATGTGGGGGACAGGACATGGCTGCAATATGTGGGGGACATACATGGCTGCAATATGTGGGGGACATGACATGGCTGCAATATATGGGGGACATACATGGCTGCAATATGTGGGGGACATGGCTGCATATTTGGGGGACATGGCTGCAATATGTGGGGGACATACATGGCTGCAATATGTGGGGGACGGGACATGGCTGCAATATGTGGGGGACATGACATGGCTGCAATATGTGGGGGACATGACATGGCTGCAATATGTGGGGGACAGGACATGGCTGCAATATGTGGGGGACATACATGGCTGCAATATGTGGGGGACATGACATGGCTGCAATATGTGGGGGACATGACATGGCTGCAATATATGCGGGACATACATGGCTGCAATATATGGGGGACATACATGGCTGCAATATATGGGGGACATACATGGCTGCAATATGTGGGGGACATGGCTGCAATATGTGGGGGACATGGCTGCATATTTGGGGGACATGGCTGCATATGTGGGGGACATGTCTGCAATATGTGGGGGACATGGCTGCATTTGTGGGGGGACATGGCTGCATTTGTGGGGGGCAGCATTTGTGGGGGGACATGGCTGCATTTGTGGGGGGACATGTCTGCAATATGTGGGGGGGACATGGCATGCTGCAATATGTGGGGGGACATGGCTGCAATATGTGGGGGACATGGGCTGTGACATGCTGCAATATGTGGGGGGGACATGGCTGCAATATGTGGGGGGGACATGCTGCAATATGTGGGGGGGGACATACATGGCTGCAATATGTGGGGGACATACATGGCTGCAATATGGGGGACATACATGGCTGCAATATGTGGGGGACATGGCTGCAATTTGTGGGGGACATGGCTGCATTTGGGGACACATTAAAAAAAAGTATCGGTATTCGGTATCGGCGACTACTTGAAAAAAAGTATCGGTACTTGTACTCAGTCCTAAAAAAGTGGCATTGGGAAAACCCTAATTATATTATGTGCCACCTTTTTAAAGGGGTTGTAGAGGAAAAACATTTTTTTCATAATAATCATCCTTCACCTGCAGACATTCCTCTTTTCACTTCCTCATTGTTGGTTTTTGCTCAGAAGTTGCTCTATTTCTTCTCTGTTCTGTTCACTTCCTGCTTGTCTGATTATTACTGACCACCGTGACGGGAGGCTTTACTGCGGTGGTCAGTGACGTGCCCTGCCCCCTCCTGGCAACTACATCTGTGCGGCAGGACGCTCTCTGCATGTTAGAGACTTCAAGGAGGTGTGAAATACTGGGCGTCAGTGGCGGCTGGTGCTCAACATTTTTTGGGGGGCGCAAATGAAAAAAAAAAACAATTGCAGCCTCACTGTACCTATCAAACGCAGCCACTGTGCCATCAAACGCAGCCACTGTGCCATCAAACGCAGCCACTGTGCCATCAAACGCAGCCACTGTGCCATCAAACGCAGCCACTGTGCCATCAAATGCAGCCACTGTGCCCATCAAATGCAGCCACTGTGCCATCAAATGCAGCCACTGTCCCCATCAAATGCAGCCACTGTGCCATCAAATGCAGCCACTGTGCCATCAAACGCAGCCACTGTGCCATCAAACGCAGCCACTGTGCCATCAAATGCAGCCACTGTCCCCATCAATTGCAGCCACTGTGCCCATCAATTGCAGCCACTGTGCCCATCAAATGCAGCCACTGTGCCCATCAAATGCAGCCACTGTGCCCATCAAACTCAGCCACTGTGCCCATCAAATGCAGCCACTGTGCCCATCAAACGCAGCCACTGTGCCCATCAAACGCAGCCACTCTGCCATCAAACGCAGCCACTCTGCCATCAAACGCAGCCACTGTGCCATCAAATGTCATCACTGTGCCATCAAATGCAGTCACTGTGCCATCAATTGTCACCACTATGCTATCAAACACAACCACTGTGCCATCAATTGTCACCACTGTGCCATCAAACACAGCCACTGTGCCCCCAATTGTCGCCACTGTGCCCCCAATTGTCGCCACTGTGCCCCCACTTGTAGCCACTGTGCCCCCACTTGTAGCCACCGTGCCCAGTACCCACCTGGCACTTACCTTTCTGGCTTCTACCATCCCTCGTCCTGCCCTCGATGATGCTTCAGCCAATTCAGGTTACTGATTACCAGAATCAGATTACCTGATTGGCTGAGACGCCTGTCAGTCTTATCCTTGGAACGCACGGCCGGTACGTCCCGAGGATAAGCTTCAGAAAGCCGACTACAGCCTCAGGGCTGTACTCGGAAAGCCTATCAGAGTCAGCGGCTCTGATGGGCACTTCCCCACAGCCAGTCAGCTGACCGGCGCTCAATGTCCGGTCAGCTGAATAGTGGGCGGCAGCGGCGAAAATATACAGATTCATACAATGCACGAATCTGTATATTTTACTGGCTGTGAGCGATCCAGAGGGGGCGGCGCTCTGGCGTCCCTATGGACGCACCGCCACTGCAGGGCGTGCCGCAATTCCTACTGGGAAATGTAGCTCTTGCATGAACGAGCGCCGCAATCCAGGAAGTGAATGAGAGAACAGAAACTAGAACGCCGGAGGTGATATAGATGAAGGAATTTAATAACGGAATCATTACACTGTTCTGTCCGTCTACCGCGCACACATTCATTTTAGGCAAAACATTTTTTTTCCTTTTTTCCCACGGCCACCCACAGCCTGCTACCAGACGCAGTGCCCCTTGCCACCCGCAGCCTGCTACCAGACTCAGTGCCCCTTGCCACCCGCAGCCTGCTACCAGACTCAGTGCCCCTTGCCACCCGCAGCCTGCTACCAGACTCAGTGCCCCTTGCCACCCGCAGCCTGCTACCAGACTCAGTGCCCCTTGCCACCCACAGCCTGCTACCAGACGCAGTGCCCCTTGCCACCCGCAGCCTGCTACCAGATGCAGTGCCCCTTGCCACCCGCAGCCTGCTACCAGACTCAGTGCCCCTTGCCACCCACAGCCTGCTACCAGACTCCGTGCCCCTTGCCACCCGCAGCCTGCTACCAGACTCAGTGCCCCTTGCCACCCACAGCCTGCTACCAGACGCTGTGCCCCTTGCCACCCACAGCCTGCTACCAGACGCTGTGCCCCTTGCCACCCACAGCCTGCTACCAGATGCTGTGCCCCTTGCCACCCACAGCCTGCTACCAGACGCAGTGCCCCTTGCCACCCACAGCCTGCTACCAGACGCAGTGCCCCTTGCCACCCGCAGCCTGCTACCAGACTCAGTGCCCCTTGCCACCCACAGCCTGCTACCAGACGCAGTGCCCCTTGCCACCCGCAGCCTGCTACCAGACTCAGTGCCCCTTGCCACCCACAGCCTGCTACCAGACGCAGTGCCCCTTGCCACCCACAGCCTGCTACCAGACGCAGTGCCACTTGCCACCCACAGCCTGCTACCAGACGCAGTGCCACTTGCCACCCACAGCCTGCTACCAGACGCAGTGCCCCTTGCCACCCGCAGCCTTGCCACCCACAGCCTGCTACCAGACGCAGTGCCCCTTGCCACCCGCAGCCTGCTACCAGACGCAGTGCCACTTGCCACCCACAGCCTGCTACCAGACGCAGTGCCCCTTGCCACCCGCAGCCTGCTACCAGACGCAGTGCCACTTGCCACCCACAGCCTGCTACCAGACGCAGTGCCCCTTGCCACCCGCAGCCTGCTACCAGACTCAGTGCCCCTTGCCACCCACAGCCTGCTACCAGACGCAGTGCCCCCACCCGCAGCCTTGCCACCCACAGCCTGCTACCAGACGCAGTGCCACTTGCCACCCACAGCCTGCTACCAGACGCAGTGCCACTTGCCACCCACAGCCTGCTACCAGACGCAGTGCCACTTGCCACCCACAGCCTGCTACCAGACGCTGTGCCCCTTGCCAGTGCCCCCACCCGCAGCCTGCCCCTGCCACCCGCAGCCTGCTACCAGACTCAGCAGTGCCCTTGCCACCCGCAGCCTGCTACCAGACTCAGTGCCCCTTGCCACCAGCCTGCTACCAGACTCAGTGCCCCTTGCCACCCACAGCCTGCTACCAGACTCAGTGCCCCTTGCCACCCACAGCCTGCTACCAGACGCAGTGCCCCTTGCCACCCGCAGCCTGCTACCAGACTCAGTGCCCCTTGCCACCCGCAGCCTGCTACCAGACGCAGTGCCCCTTGCCACCCGCAGCCTGCTACCAGACTCAGTGCCCCTTGCCACCCACAGCCTGCTACCAGACGCAGTGCCCCTTGCCACCCGCAGCCTGCTACCAGACTCAGTGCCCCTTGCCACCCACAGCCTGCTACCAGACGCTGCCCCTTGCCACCCACAGCCTGCTACCAGACGCAGTGCCCCCACCCGCAGCCTTGCCACCCGCAGCCTGCTACCAGACGCAGTGCCCCTTGCCACCCACAGCCTGCTACCAGACTCAGTGCCCCTTGCCACCCGCAGCCTGCTACCAGACTCAGTGCCCCTTGCCACCCACAGCCTGCTACCAGACTCAGCCCCTTGCCAGTGCCCCTTGCCACCCGCAGCCTGCTACACAGACGCAGTGCCCCTTGCCACCCACAGCCTGCTACCAGACGCATGTGCCCCTTGCCACCCACAGCCTGCTACCAGACGCTGTGCCCCTTGCCACCCACAGTGCCCCTTGCCACCCACAGCCTGCTACCAGACTGTGCCCCTTGCCACCCCACAGCAGCCTGCTACCAGACTTGCCACCCGCAGCCTGCTACCAGACGCAGTCAGTGCCCCTTGCCACCCGCACAGCCTGCTACCAGACGCAGTGCCCCTTGCCACCCGCAGCCTGCTACCAGACGCAGTGCCCCTTGCCACCCCAGCCTGCTACAGCCTGCTACCAGACCAGACGCAGTGCACTTGCCACCCACAGCCTGCCCCTTGCCACCCACAGCCTGCTCCGTGCCCCTTGCCACCAGACGCTCAGTGCCCCTTGCCACCCACAGCCTGCTACCAGACCAGACGCTGTGCCCCTTGCCACCCACAGCCACCCCACCTGCTACCAGATGCTGCCACTGCCACCCACAGCCTGCTACCAGACGCAGTGCCCCTTGCCACCCACAGCCTGCTACCAGACGCAGTGCCCCTTGCCACCCGCAGCCTGCTACCAGACTCAGTGCCCCCACCCACAGCCTTGCCTGTGCCCCTTGCCACCCACACCTGCTAGACGCTGCCCCTTGCCACCCGCAGCCTGCTACCAGATGCTGTGCCCCTTGCCAGTGCCCCTTGCCACCCGCACAGCCTGCTACCAGACCAGACGCAGTGCAGTGCCCCTTGCCACCCGCAGCTGCTACCAGCCTGCTACCAGACGCAGTCCCCTTGCCAGTGCCCAGACGCAGTTGCCACCCACAGCCTGCTACCAGACGCAGTGCGCAGTGCCCCTTGCCACCCGCAGCCTGCTACCAGACTCAGTGCCCCTTGCCACCCACAGCCTGCTACCAGACGCTGTGCCCCTTGCCAGTGCCCAGACTTGCCACCCACAGCCTGCCACCCACAGCCTACCAGACGCAGTGCCACTTGCCACCCACAGCCTGCTACCAGACGCAGTGCCCCTTGCCACCCGCACAGCCTGCTACCAGACGCAGTGCCACTTGCCACCCACAGCCTGCTACCAGACGCAGTGCCACTTGCCACCCACAGCCTGCTACCAGACGCAGTGCCACTTGCCACCCACAGCCTGCTACCAGACGCAGTGCCCCTTGCCACCCGCAGCCTGCTACCAGACGCAGTGCCACTTGCCACCCACAGCCTGCTACCAGACGCAGTGCCCCTTGCCACCCGCAGCCTGCTACCAGACGCAGTGCCCCTTGCCACCCACAGCCTTGCCACCCACAGCCTGCTACCAGACGCAGTGCCCCTTGCCACCCACAGCCTGCCACCCACAGCCTGCTACCAGACGCCCCTTGCCAGTGCCCCTTGCCACCCACAGCCTGCTACCAGACTCAGTGCCCCTTGCCACCCACAGCCTGCTACCAGACGCAGTGCCCCTTGCCACCCACAGCCTGCTACCAGAGCTGTGCCCCTTGCCAGTGCCCCTTGCCACCCACAGCCTGCTACCAGACGCTGCCCCTTGCCACCCACAGCCTGCTACCAGAGGCAGTGCCCCTGTGCCACCGCGCCTACCCACAGCCTGCTACCAGGAGTGCCCCTTGCCAGATCCGCCACCCACAGCCTCCACAGTGCCCCTTGCCAGGTTTGTGTCTAGGGTGTGTTTAGGGGTGTGTCTATGGGAAAATCCGTCCACAAGGTTTAGGGGTGTGTCTATGGGAAGGCCGTCCACAAGGTTTAGGGGGTGTGTCTATGGGAAGATCTGTCCACAAGGTTTAGGGGTGTGTCTATGGGAAGGCCGTCCACAAGGTTTAGGGGTGTGTCTATGAAAAGATCTGTCCACAAGGTTTAGGGGGTGTGTCTTTGGGAAGGCCGTCCACAAGGTTTAAGGGTGTGTCTATGGGAAGGCCATCCACAAGGTTTAGGGGTGTGTCTATGGGAAGGCCGTCCACAATGTTTAGGGGTGTGTCTATGGGAAGGCCGTCCACAAGGTTTAGGGGTGTGTCTATGGAAAGATCTGTCCACAAGGTTTAGGGGGTGTGTCTATGGGAAGGCTGTCCACAAGGTTTAAGGGTGTGTCTATGGGAAGGCCATCCACAAGGTTTAGGGGTGTGTCTATGGGAAGGCCGTCCACAAGGTTTAGGGGTGTGTCTATGGGAAGGCCGTCCACAAGGTTTAGGGGTGTGTCTATGGGAAGGCCGTCCACAAGGTTTAGGGGGTGTGTCTCTATGGGAAGGCACAAGGTTTAGGGGTGTGTCCACAAGGTTTAGGGGTGTGTCTATGGGTGTCCACAAGGTCTATGGGAAGGCCGTCCACAAGGTTTAGGGGTGTGTCTATGGGAAGGCCGTCCACAAGGTTTAGGGGTGTGTCTATGGGAAGGCCGTCCACAAGGTTTAGGGGTGTGTCTATGGGAAGGCCGTCCACAAGGTTTAGGGGTGTGTCTATGGGAAGCCGTCCACAAGGTTTAGGGGTGTGTCTATGGGAAGGCACAAGGTTTAGGGGTGTGTCCCGTCCACAAGGTTTAGGGTGTGTCTATGGGAAGGCTGTCTTTAGGGGTGTGTCTATGGGAAGGCTGTCCACAAGGTTAGGGGTGTGTCTATGGGAAGGCTGTCCACAAGGTTTAGGGGTGTGTCTATGGGAAGGCCATCCACAAGGTTTAGGGGTGTGTCTATGGGAAGGTCCGTCCACAAGGTTTAAGGGTGTGTCTATGGGAAGGCCACCCACAAGGTTTAGGGGTGTGTCTATGGGAAGGCCGTCCACAAGGTTTAGGGGTGTGTCTATGGGAAGGCCGTCCACAAGGTTTAGGGGTGTGTCTATGGGAAGGCTGTCCACAAGGTTTAGGGGTGTGTCTATGGGAAGGCCATCCACAAGGTTTAGGGGTGTGTCTATGGGAAGGTCCATCCACAAGGTTTATGGGTGTGTCTATGGGAAGGCGGTCCACAATGTTTAGGGGTGTGTCTATGGGAAGGTCCGTCCACAAGGTTTAGGGGTGTGTCTATGGGAAGGCCGTCCACAAGGTTTAGGGGTGTGTCTATGGGAAGGTCCGTCCACAAGGTTTAGGGGTGTGTCTATGGGAAGGCCATCCACAAGGTTTAGAGGTGTGTCTATGGGAAGATCCATCCACAAGGTTTAGGGGTGTGTCTATGGGAAGGCCATCCACAAGGTTTAGGGGTGTGTCTATGGGAAGGTCCGTCCACAAGGTTTATGGGTGTGTCTATGGGAAGGCGGTCCACAAGGTTTAGGGGTGTGTCTATGGGAAGGTCCGTCCACAAGGTTTAGGGGTGTGTCTAAGGGAAGGCCGCCCACAAGGTTTATGGGTGTGTCTATGGGAAGGTCCGTCCACAAGGTTTAGGGGTGTGTCTATGGGAAGATCCGTCCACAAGGTTTAGGGGTGTGTCTATGGGAAGGTCCGTCCACAAGGTTTAGGGGTGTGTCTATGGGAAGATCCGTCCACAAGGTTTAGGGGTGTGTCTATGGGAATGTGAGGTCAGGCACTGATGTTGGATGAGAAGGCCTGGCTCACAGTCTCCGCTCTAATTCATCCCAAATGTGTTTTTTTTTTTTGGATTGAGGTCGGGACCCAAGTTCCTCCACCCCAAACTCGCTCATCCATGTCTTTATTGGCCAATATCGCGCTTCTATATAATTTAGGTCATTGAGGTTTTTCTAGCTGTAGAGATATTTTTTTTTTCCCCAAGACACATTATAAATTTCCCGCGCTTGCCAGTAATTATTATTTTTTTCCCTTCTAGACGGGCGATTCGGAGGAACGGCTCTAATTTTATCCTATTTACCGCAGAGAGATGAATTCTGTAATATTGTGATTGTATCTCTCTGATGAGCCGCATGCGTCTATCTCCGCGCACCTCCCATGACGGGGAATCTGGCGGAATTCGGGTTATTTTTAGAGTATTTCGTCGATTGCTGGGAAATTTGTGACATTTTAATTATATTTATCTCTTTGTGAATGGATTGCGCTCATTTCTAGGATGTCTCATTTCTCCAATGACTCTCTCTCTGTGCGCCGATGTTTTGTCTCTGGATTATTATTAGTGTTGCTCACGAATATTCGCATTGCGAATATTTGCTACGAATATTGCATATTCGAGTATTTGCGAATATCTCGAATGTCGCGGCAAATATTCGCTATTTCGAATATTCGCATTTTTTCAAATTTCGCAATAAATTTCGCAAAAAAAAAAATATTGCAATCAATTTCGCAATCGCGAATTTCGCAATTTTTTTTTTTTTTTTTTTTTTTAAATATAGCGAATATTCGTAAATATCGAATATTCGTGATATTTTATCCAAAAAAAATATATAGCGAAATTTCGCAATCATTTTCGCTTTCGCATATGTGAAATTTCGCATTTGTTTTTTTTTTTTTTATAAAATATCACGAATATTCGATATTAACGAATATTCGCGACCGCATATGTGAAATCTCGCTTTTTTTTTTTTTTATAAAACATACCGAATATTCGTGATATTTTATAAAAAAAAAAAAATTCGCATTGGCGAAAATTCGCAATTTTTTTTTTTTTTTTTTTTATAAAATATCACGAATATTCGATATTAACGAATATTCGCGAATATTCTTCGAAATATTCGCGAAATATCGCGAAATCGAATATGGCGTATTCCGCTCATCACTAATTATTATAAAAGAATAACAAAAAGGGGAATAAATCCTCCGTGCAAAGATGTGTAACTCAGGGGGGCCGAGGAATAAACCCAATTTGGATTCTTGAGCCCCTAAAATGCCAGGAAAGTACAAATACCCCCAGAAATAACCCCCTTTGGAAAGTAGACAGTCCAAGGTGTTTAGTAAGAGGCACGGCATGTTTATTTAACCCCTTCCCGCCCGGCCAATAGACAATTGACGTCCGGGAAGTGGTTCTGAAATCCTGACTGGACGTCTATTGACGTCCAGCAGGACAACATGCCGGCGCACGGCCGTAGGGGGTGCGCAGCACGGCGATCGGTAATGCGGGGTGTCAGTCTGACACCCTGCATCTCCGATCTCGGTGAAGAGCCTCCGGCGGAGCCTCGATACCACGTGATCAGCCGTGTCCAATCACAAGGGATCACGATGTAAACAGGAAGAGCCGTTGATCGGCTCTTTGCTCACTCGCGTCTGACAGACACACGTAGAGGAGAGCAGCCGATCGGGGGGGTTGGCGCTGATTGTTTATCAGTGCAGCCCCCCCTCGGATGCCAACACTGGACCACCAGGGAAGGGGGCAAAAATAATAATAAAAACATGAGAGTAGATGCCAATCAGTGCCCACAAATGGGCACTGACTGGCAACATGGGCACTGTATTGCACAATATGGGATTAACAAGTGATGCCCAGCAATGCCATCAGTGCCACCCCTCAGTGTCCAACAGTGCCACCCCTCAGTGTCCATCAGTGCCACCCCTCAGTGTCCAACAGTGCCACCCCTCAGTGTCCATCAGTGCCACTCCTCAGTGTCCAACAGTGCCACCCCTCAGTGTCCATCAGTGCCACCCCTCAGTGTCCATCAGTGCCACCCCTCAGTGTCCAACAGTGCCACCCCTCAGTGTCCAACAGTGCCACCCCTCAGTGTCCATCAGTGCCCATCCATGCTCAGTGCCCACCTATCAGTGCCCACCTGTGCCACCCTTAAGTACCCATCAGTGCCACCCATAAGTGCCACCTATGAGTGCCCATCAGTGCTGCCTATGATTGCTCAGTGCCACCTATGAGTGCCCATCAGTGCCACCTATGAGTGCTCATCAGTGCTGCATACCAGTGCCACCTATAAGTGTCCATCAGTACCACCCCTCAGTGCCTATCTATGCTCAGTGCCCACCTATCAGTACCCATCTGTGCCACCCATAAGTACCCATCAGTGCCACCCATAAGTGCCACCTATGAGTGCCCATCAGTGCTGCCTATGATTGCTCAGTGCCACCTATGAGTGCCCATCAGTGCCACCTATGAGTGCTCATCAGTGCTGCATACCAGTGCCACCTATAAGTGTCCATCAGTACCACCCCTCAGTGCCTATCTATGCTCAGTGCCCACCTATCAGTACCCATCTGTGCCACCCATAAGTACCCATCAGTGCCACCCATAAGTGCCACCCATGAGTGCCCATATGTGCCACCTATGAGTGCCCATAAGTGCCACCTATGAGTGCCCATCAGTGCCACCTATGAGTGCCCATCAGTGCTGCATACCAGCACCGCCTATCAGTGCCCATCCATGCTCAGTGCCCACCTATCAGTGCCCATCTGTGCCACCCATAAGTACCCATCAGTGCCACCCATAAGTGCCGCCCATGAGTGCCCATAAGTGCCACTTATGTGTGCCCATCAGTGCCGCCTATGAGTGCACATCAGTGCCGCCTATGAGTGCCCAGTGCCACCTATAAGTGCCACCTATGAGTGCCCATCAGTGCTGCATAACAGCACCGCCTATCACTGCCTATCAGTGCCGCCTATCAGTGCCCATCAGTGCCGCCTCATTGGTGCCCATCAGTGCCGCCATATCAGTGCCCGTAATCGAAAAAGAAAACGTACGTATTTACAAAAAAAATAAAAATGAACAGAAAAAAAATAAAAACTTTTTTTATTTTTCTAAAATTTCGGCCTTTTTTAAGTTGTTGCGCAAAAAATCAAAAACGTCAGAGGTGATGAAATACCACCAAAAGAAATCTCTATTTGTGGGAACAAAATTCTTAAAAAATAGTTTGGGTGCCGCGTCGCACGACCGCGCAATTGTCATTCAAAGTGCGACAGCGCGAAAAGCTGAAAATTGTCCTGGGCAGGAAGGTGCGTAAGTGAGTGCCCCCCCCCCCCCCCGGTATGGAAGGGGTTAAAGTTGTACATTTTTTGTCACAATTTTTGGGAAAATTAATAAATAAATGAATGTTTCTCACACACTGTCACCAGAGCGGGGGCGTACCTAGAGCATTCGGCACCCGGGGCGGATCCAATATCTGACACCTTTGCCACTGGAGACACGCTTGGCCGGTCCATCACCTTCACCCTCTGAGCTTCTTTAGCAAGGCAGTGGTGGTCTCGGAAGAGTGTTTGGGGTGGTTATCATGTGGGAATACTACCCTGCGGTCCAGTCTCTGAGGGGATCATGCTGTGCTTCAGTAGGTCACAGTACATGTCGGCATTCATGGTCCCCTCAATGATTTGTAGCCCCCCCCAGTGCCGGCAGCACTCACGCAGCCCCCAGACCATGACCCTCCCCCCACCATGCCTGACTGTAGGGAAGACCCCCTTGTCTTTGTCCTCCTCACCTGGCCCCCTCCCCCCCCACACACACGCCTGACACCGTCTGACACCAAATACCTTCATCTTGTCTCATCAGACCACAGGACACGGTTCCAGTAATCCATGTCCATAGCCTGCGGCTCTTTCTTGTGCATCATCTTTTAGAAGAGACTTCCTTCTGGGGACCAATTTGATGCAGTGTGCGGCGTATGGTCTGAGCACCGACAGGCTGACCCCTCCCCCAGCAATGCTGGCAGCACTCCTACGTCTATTTCCTAAATACAACCTCTGGATAGGACGCTGATCACGTGACCTCAACTTCTTCGGTGGACCATGGCGAGGCGGGGGGAGGGGAACCCGTCCTGTTATACCGCTGGATGGTCCCGCCCCCCCCGTGCTGCCGATCAGTCTCAGGGTCTTGGCGATCTTCTTATCCCCTCGGCCATCTTTATGTAGAGACACAATTCTTTATATCAGATCCTCAGAGGGTTCTTTGCCATGAGGCGCCATGTTGTCCTTCCAGTGACCAGTATGAGAGAGTGAGAGCGATAACACCAAATTTATCACACCTGCTCCCCATTCACACCCGAGACCTCGTAACACTAACTGGGCCCCAATTTTGAGGCTTTATGATTACGGCTTGTTGGCTCTAATTGGCTTCCAAATAGTTAACCAGGGGACGCAGGGGGTGTGCATTCCCTGGTTAACACTGACACTCGTCTCAGCCAATCAGGTTCACCGGGTCTGGTTACCTGTAACCTGATTGGCTGAAGCGACATCGAGGGCGGGACTCGGGAGAAGACATCGAGGGAGCGGGGAGGGAGGATGGCTGACCCCAGAAAGGTAGGTGCCGGGGGACAAAGCAATCTGGCGGTTTTTGAGGGGGCAAACTGGCGGAAATTGCTGGGCACAGTGGTGACAATTGATGGGCACAGTGGCGGCAATTGATGGGCACAGTGGCGACAATTGATGGGCACAGTGGTGACAATTGATGGGCACAGTGGTGACAATTGATGGGCACAGTGGTGACAATTGATGGGCACAGTGGTGACAATTGATGGGCACAGTGGTGACAATTGATGGGCACAGTGGCTGCAATTGATGGGCACAGTGGTGACAATTGATGGGCACAGTGGTGACAATTGATGGGCACAGTGGCAGCAATTGATGGGCACAGTGGGGGCAATTAATGGGCACAGTGGCGACAATTGATAAGCACAGTGGTAACAATTGATGGGCACAGTGGTGACAATTGATGGGCACAGTGGTGACAATTGATGGGCACAGTGGCGGCAATTGATAGGCACAGTGGCGGCAATTGATGGACACAGTGGTGGCAATTGATGGGCACAGTGGTGACAATTGATGGGCACAGTGGTGACAATTGATGGGCACAGTGGTGACAATTGATGGGCACAGTGGTGACAATTGATGGGCACAGTGGCTGCGTTTGATGGGCACAGTGGTGGCAATTGATGGGCACAGTGGTGGCAATTGATGGGCACAGTGGTGACAATTGATGGGCACAGTGGTGACAATTGATGGGCACAGTGGTGACAATTGATAGGCACAGTGGCGGCAATTGATGGACACAGTGGTGGCAATTGATGGGCACAGTGGTGGCAATTGATGGGCACAGTAGCAGCAATTGATGGCACAGTGGCTGCGTTTGATGGGCACAGTGGGGGTGCAAACATTTTGAGCACCAGCCGCCACTGACAGGAGGGTATTTACCCTTTAAATGGCAGACCTCCCGCTACCAGTGGTCGGGTATATTGACCCCGGGGGAGGGGGGGGGACATGTGTGGTTGGTGTAGCGCCCAGCAGTTAAACAGTTACCTCCCTGTACTCTTCCCCTCCCCCCAATAAGGGGGAATTGTGAGCTCGGCCGGCGGTGCCACACAGGATCTGATTTACAAATAAAGTTTCTGGCGGTTCCTCCAGAGTTATTTGTTGCTTTTTTAAAACGCATTTCCATTTTGATGAAATCAAAGACTGAACCCGGCACTTGGCAGCGTGAGAGAGCCGGAGAGAGTTATTGTCTGATTCATCTAAACGGATCTAATTCTCCGCTCCGGATCCCAGATTCATGGATATTAAAAAAACAACAACAATAAAAAACGAAGCGCGTCGGAAGGAGACTGCAGGGTGTCTGATGGGAGCTTAAAGGGGAATTCAACCCCAAGTAAAGATTTATTATATTGCAGCTTAACAATTCTTGGGCTGCATTAGTTTTCTTTTTTTATTCTTTCTTTCGATTATATTCATGACTGTACATGTATCTTCCTGAGGAGGGGCACTCGCCCTAAGACCTCTTCTCCATGACCCTGAGACCTCTTCTCAATGACCCCGAGACCTCTTCTCCATGACCCTGAGACCTCTTCTCCATGACCCTGAGACCTTTTCTCTATGACCCTAAGACCTCTTCTCCATGACCCCGAGACCTCTTCTCCATGACCCTGAGACCTCTTCTCCATGACCCTGAGACCTCTTCTCCATGACCCTGAGACCTCTTCTCTATGACCCTGAGACCTCTTCTCAATGACCCCGAGACCTCTTCTCCATGACCCCGAGACCTCTTCTCCGTGACCCTGAGACCTCTTCTCCATGACCCTGAGACCTCTTCTCTATGACCCTAAGACCTCTTCTCCATGACCCTGAGACCTCTTCTCCATGACCCTGAGACCTCTTCTCCATGACCCCGAGACCTCTTCTCCATGACCCTGAGACCTCTTCTCTATGACCCTAAGACCTCTTCTCCATGACCCCAAGACCTCTTCTCCATGACCCTGAGACCTCTTCTCCATGACCCTGAGACCTCTTCTCCATGACCCTAAGACCTCTTCTCCATGACCCTGAGACCTCTTCTCCGTGACCCTGAGACCTCTTCTCCATGACCCTGAGACCTCTTCTCTATGACCCTAAGACCTCTTCTCCATGACCCTGAGACCTCTTCTCCATGACCCCGAGACCTCTTCTCCATGACCCTGAGACCTCTTCTCTATGACCCTAAGACCTCTTCTCCATGACCCCAAGACCTCTTCTCCATGACCCTGAGACCTCTTCTCCATGACCCTGAGACCTCTTCTCCATGACCCCGAGACCTCTTCTCCATGACCCTGAGACCTCTTCTCTATGACCCTAAGACCTCTTCTCCATGACCCCAAGACCTCTTCTCCATGACCCTGAGACCTCTTCTCCATGACCCTGAGACCTGTTCTCCGTGACCCTAAGACCTGTTCTCCGTGACCCTAAGACCTGTTCTCCGTGACCCTAAGACCTGTTCTCCGTGACCTGAGCCCTTTTCTCTGTGACCCTCCTAAATATCTCCCCCACACAAGTCCCCCTCTCCAATATATCTCCCCCACATAAGTTATTGGCCATAAAAATGGTATGGGGGGTGCATTTTTTTATTTTTTAAAAGACAATTTTTAAAGGAGCAGTGATTTTATTGATGCTTAAAGTAAAACAATAAAAATGAAAAGTTCCTTTAAATAAAGTGGGGGAGGGGGGTTCCCTTAGTCTGCCTGTAAAGTGGTGCATCTGTAACATGTATAGAACCTGCTGCAGCAAAGCTGACTGAAAAAATAATGACATTTAAATTTCCGGAAATACAAAACCATTGCAGACAATGCAAAAAAACACGGCGTGGGGGTCCCCCCTATCCATACCAGGTCTTTTGGTCTGGTATGGTATTTAGAGGGAACCCCACACCAAAATAAAATAAAAATGGGGTGGGGGCCCCCTCCAAAAACCTATACAAGATCCTTATCTGAGCATGCAGCCCGGCAGGTCAGCAAACGGGGGGGTGCAAGTGAGCGCTCCCCCCACAAACCATACCGAGCCGCATGCCCTCAATATAAGGGGGTGCTTTTAAAAAAAAAGTGAGGCCCCCCAAAATCCAAACCAGACCCTTATCCGAGCATGCAGCCCGGCAGGTCAGCAAATGGGGGGGTGCAAGTGAGCGCTCCCCCCACAAACCATACCGAGCCGCATGCCCTCAATATAAGGGGGTGCTTTTAAAAAAAAGTGAGGCCCCCCAAAATCCAAACCAGACCCTTATCCGAGCATGCAGCCCGGCAGGTCAGCAAATGGGGGGGTGCAAGTGAGCGCTCCCCCCACAAACCATACTGAGCCACATGCCCTCAATATACGGGGGTGCTTTTAAAAAAAAGTAAGGCCCCCCACAATCCATATCAGACCCTTATCTGAGCATGCAGCCTGAAGATCAGGATGGAGGGACGAGCGAGTGCACCTGAACCATACCGGGCCACATGCCCTCAATATAAGAGGGTGCTTTTAAAAAAAATTGGCGTGAGACCCCCCAAAATCTATACCAGACCCTTATTCAAGCATGCAGCCCAGCAGGTCAGCAAATGGGGGGGTGCGAGTGAGCGCTCCCCCCAAACCATACCGAGCCACATGCCCTCAATATAAAGGGGTGCTTTTAAAAAAAATTGTTGTGAGGCCCCCCAAAATCCATACCAGACCCTTATCCAAGCATGCAGCTTGGAGGTCAGGATGGGGGGACGAGCGAGCGCCCCCTCCCCCGAATCATGCCAGGCCACATGCCTTCAACATGGGGGGGTGAGTGCTTTGGGACAGGGGGCTCTGTGCCCCCAATGCCCCTTGTCCCCATGTTGATGGGGGCAAGGGCCTCTTCCCGACAACTCTGGGCTGTGGTTGTGGGGGTCTGCGAGCAGGGGGCCTTTGGAGTCTGGAACCCCCAGATCCCGCCCCCCCCCCCCCGCCTATGTGAATGAAGGCTAACCTCCATGCGCCTGCTCTGCCATCTGACAGTTCCTAAACGGGTGATTTTGGATCAGCGATGGGCCATGGGCATGCCTATACCTTCTGTTGTCATTCGGCTTTTACTGCCCACTGTACTTTGCATAACCTCTGTTTGTTTCAGCACTACATCTGACAAATACCATTTTCTATTTATGTCTAAACAGAAAAACAAAAAAAAAAGAGCTACAACTGGATTTTGTAAAATTTTTCAGGTTGACCGGTTTTTGGCTGCAAAAAATAAATAAAATAAAATGAAAAGTAATATCCAGTACAACGCTGCCCTCTTGTGGCCGGTTTAACCACTTCCATACCGCGCCTATTCTGGCACTTCTCTCCTACGTGCAAAAATCATATTTATTTTGCTAGAATATTACTCAGAACCCCCAAACATTATATATGTTTTTTTTTTGTTTTTAGCAGACACCCTAGGGAATAAAATGGCGGCCATTGCAACTTTTTATCTCGCACGGTATTTGCGCAATCATTTTTCACACGCCTTTTTTTTGGGGGGAAAAAAAAAACGGTTTCATGAATTAAAAAATAACAAAACAGTAAAGTTAGCCCAATTTTTAAGGATAATGTGAAAGACGATGTTACGCCTAGTAAATAGACACCTAACACGTCACGCTTTAAAATTGCGCACGCTCGTGGAATGGCGCCAAACTTCAGTACTTAAAAATCTCCATAGGCGTCTCTTTAATTTTTTTTTTTTTACAGGTTACCAGTTTAGAGTTACAGAGGAGGTCTAGCGCTAGAACTGTTGCACGCGCTCTAACGCACGCGGCGACACCTCACATGTGGGGTTTGAACGGCGTTTACATATGTGGGCGGGACTTACGTGTGCATTTGCTTCTGAGTGCAAGCTACCGGGGACAGGGTTTTTTTTTTTTTTTTTTAATGTTTTTTTTTTTATTTTACTTCAATTATTTTATTTTGACACTTTAAAAAAAAAAGGATCACTTGTATTCCTATTACAAGAAATGTAAACATCCCCTGTATTAGGAATATGATATGACAGGTCCTCTTTATGGAGAGAGGCGGGGTCAATAAGACCTCCCCCTCCCCCCACATCTCTCCTCCAGCCTGGAAAGCATCAGATCGTGAAAAAAAATTCACCGATGACTGCGAACGCGGCTTTGTTTACATTCCGGTTCCCGGGCGTGACGTCATCACATTGCGACGATCGTAGAGATGACTGGTGACCATCTGGTCATCTCTATGCCTCCCAGCCGGCGCCGGCGGATCGTTTCTCCGGGTCTCCGATGGCACGGGAGAGCCCGGAGAAGCACCGGATGGCGGCGGGAGGGGGAAGGGAAGTCCCCACCTCCCCTCGCCTATAAGAACGATCGAGCGGCGGAACTGCCTCTATGATCATTCTTATGGTGCGCAGAATCGGCGGTTGAAGACGGCGATATCTGATTGGTGCCTGTAGCTCCTCCCATCATTTAGATATCCCCCCCACTGAAAGTCCAGGACGTCATATGACCTCCTTGGGCAGGAAGTGGTTAATATTTCTGTCTCTCCTGCAGTAGGGACGACGACCCCACGAGACGCAGATTTCCCGATATCTCCCGGAGAAGAGAGGCGGCCGCTATCATCTTATAATCATTATTTTATCCGGTCGTTATTTTCCCGTCGCACGCGCCCTCCGCATCTGCAAATCATTGGAAATAATGGTGTAGCGATGACGAGGTGTGATTGCTCCCGCCGCGGTGAGACGGAGTCACGCGCATTAACATGTAATAGAGGGCGGTGATTCATCCACTCTATTGATTAAGGCCCCCCCGGTGATACCGTCTCAATCTACCGCTTGGGTAATATGGATCACGCCGCCATCGCTTGTGAAAACATAGATCCCGGCTCGGCGTTAAGTATCTCCCACTTCATCCGACGCGGAGACGCGAGGCGCGAGGCGCCGGAGGCCGTTCACAGACAGAATCGACTTCATACTTGATATGTTTTGGTTCATCAAACCGTCTTCAACCTTCGGTCTCGGTTATAAGGTTGGCATAACGGGACAATGCGATCATTTTCATTCCAGTCCTTATTATTGGATACGCAGCCACTGTGCCCATCAAACACAACCACTGTGCCATGCCATTGTCACCACTGTGCCCATCAATTGTCACCACTGTGCCTATCAATTGTCACCACTGTGCCTATCAATTGTTGCTACTGTGCCTATCAATTGTCACCACTGTACCATGCCAAATGCAGCCACTGTGCCATGCCATTGTCACCACTGTGCCCATCAATTGTCACCACTGTGCCTATCAATTGTTGCTACTGTGCCTATCAATTGTCACCACTGTACCATGCCAAATGCAGCCACTGTGCCATGCCATTGTCTCCACTGTGCCCATCAATTGTCGCCACTGTGCCATGCCAGTGTATCCACTGTGCCCATCAATTGTTGCCACTGTGCCATGCCAAATGCAGCCACTGTGCCATGCCATTGTCACCACTGTACCCATCAATTGTCGCCACTGTGCCATGCCATCAATTGTCACCACTGTGCCTATCAATTGTTGCTACTGTGCCATGCCATTGTCTCCACTGTGCCCATCAATTGTCGCCACTGTGCCATGCCATTGTCACCACTGCCCATCAATTGTCGCCACTGTGCCATGCCAAATGCAGCCACTGTGCCATGCCATTGTCGCCACTGTGCACATCAATTGTCGCCACTGTGCCATGCCAGTGTCTCCACTGTGCCCATCAATTGTCACCACTGTGCCCACCAATTGTCGCCACTGTGCCATGCCATTGTCTCCACTGTGCCCATCAATTGTCGCCACTGTGCCATGCCATCAATTGTCACCACTGTGCCTATCAATTGTCGCCACTGTGCCATGCCATTGTCTCCACTGTGCCCATCAATTGTCGCCACTGTGCCATGCCATTGTCACCACTGCCCATCAATTGTCGCCACTGTGCCATGCCAGTGTCTCCACTGTGCCCATCAATTGTCGCCACTGTGCCATGCCAAATGCAGCCACTGTGCCATGCCATTGTCGCCACTGTGCACATCAATTGTCGCCACTGTGCCATGCCATTGTCTCCACTGTGCCCATCAATTGTCGCCACTGTGCCATGCCATTGTCACCACTGCCCATCAATTGTCGCCACTGTGCCATGCCAGTGTCTCCACTGTGCCCATCAATTGTCACCACTGTGCCCACCAGTTGTCGCCACTGTGCCATGCCATTGTCTCCACTGTGCCCATCAATTGTCGCCACTGTGCCATGCCATTGTCACCACTGTGCCCATCAATTGTCGCCACTGTGCAATGCCAGTGTCTCCACTGTGCCCATCATTTGCCGCCACTGTGCCATGCCAAACGCAGCCACTGTGCCATGCCATTGTCACCACTGTGCCCATCAATTGCCGCCACTGTGCCATGCCAAACGCAGCCACTGTGCCATGCCATTGTCGCCACTGTGCCCATCAATTGTCGCCACTGTGCCATGCCAGTGTCTCCACTGTGCCCATCAATTGTCACCACTGTGCCCATCAATTGTCGCCACTGTGCCATGCCAGTGTCTCCACTGTGCCCATCAATTGTCGCCACTGTGCCATGCCATTGTCACCACTGTGCCCATCAATTGCCACCACTGTGCCATGCCATCAATTGTCGCCACTGTGCCATGCCATCAATTGTCGCCACTGTGCCATGCCATCAATTGTCGCCACTGTGCCTATCAATTGTCGCCACTGTGCCATGCCAGTGTCTCCACTGTGCCCCTCAATTGTCGCCACTATGCCATGCCAGTGTCTCCACTGTGCCCATCAATTGTCACCACTGTGCCCATCAATTGTCGCCACTGTGCCATGCCAGTGTCTCCACTGTGCCCATCAATTGTCGCCACTGTGCCATGCCATTGTCACCACTGTGCCCATCAATTGCCACCACTGTGCCATGCCATCAATTGTCGCCACTGTGCCATGCCATCAATTGTCGCCACTGTGCCATGCCATCAATTGTCGCCACTGTGCCTATCAATTGTCGCCACTGTGCCATGCCAGTGTCACCACTGTGCCCATCAATTGCCACCACTGTGCCATGCCAAACGCATCCACTGTGCCATGCCTTTGTCGCCACTGTGCCCATCAATTGTCGCCACTGTGCCATGCCAAACGCAGCCACAGTGCCATGCCATTGTCTCCACTGTGTCCATTAGGGATGAGCTTCGAGTTGGAGTAGAACTCATGTTGGACTCGAACATTGCCTGTTCTCAGAACAGCGAACTATTTGGGGTGTTCGCGGCAAGTTCGTGTGAACTTTAGAACCCTGTTAAAGTCTATGGGACTCGAACGTTTGAAATCTAAAGTGCTAATTTTAAAGGCTAATATGCAAGTTATTGTAATAAAAAGTGTTTGGGGACCCGGGTCCTGCCCCAGGGGAGTGTTTGGGGGCCCGGGTCCTGCCCCAGGGGAGTGTTTGGGGGCCCGGGTCCTGCCCCAGGGGAGTGTTTGAGGACCCGGGTCCTGCCCCAGAGGAGTGTTTGGGGACCCGGGTCCTGCCCCAGGGGAGTGTTTGGGGACCCGGGTCCTGCCCCAGGGGAGTGTTTGGGGACCCGGGTCCTGCCCCAGGGGAGTATTTGGGGACCCGGGTCCTGCCCCAGGGGAGTGTTTGGGGACCCGGGTCCTGCCCCAGGGGAGTGTTTGGGGACCCGGGTCCTGCCCCAGGGGAGTGTTTGGGGACCCGGGTCCTGCCCCAGGGGAGTGTTTGGGGACCCGGGCCCTGCCCCAGGGGAGTGTTTGGGGACCCGGGCCCTGCCCCAGGGGACATGTATCAATGCAAAAAAAAGTTTTAACCACTTCAGCCCCGGACCATATTGCTGTCCAAAGACCAGAGCACTTTTTGAGATTCGGCGCTGCGTCGCTTTAACTGACAATTGCGCGGTCGTGCGACGTGGCTCCCAAACAAAATTGGCGTCCTTTTTTTCCCACAAATAGAGCTTTCTTTTGGTGGTATTTGATCATCTCTGCGGTTTTTATTTTTTGCGCTATAAACAAAAACAGAGCGACTATTTTGAAAAAAATGCAATATTTTTTACATTTTTCTATAATAAATATCCCCAAAAATATATTAAAAAAAAATATTTTTCCCTCAGTTTAGGCCGATACGTATTCTTCTACATATTTTTCGTAAAAAAAAATCGCAATTAGCGTTTATTGATTGGTTTGCGCAAAAGTTATAGCGTTTACAAAATAGGGGGTAGTTTTATGGCATTTTTATTATTATTTTTTTTTTACTAGTAATGGCGGCGATCAGCGTTTTTTTTCGGTACTGCGATATTATGGCGGGCACTTCGGACACTTTTGACACATTTTTGGGACCATTGGCATTTTTTTAGCGATCAATGCTATAAAAATGCATTGGATTACTATAAAAATGCCATTGGCAGTGAAGGGGTTAACACTAGGGGGCAGGGAAGGGGTTAAGTGTGTTCCTAGTGTGTTCTAACTGTATGGGGGGGGTGGACTCACTAGGGGAATCACTGATCTTCTGTTCATACATTGTATGAACAGAAAATCAGCGTTTCCCCCGCTGACAGGAACGAGCGCTGTGTGTTTTCACACACAGCTCCCGTTCCCCGCTCTGTAACGAGCGATCGCGTGTGCCCGGCGGCGATCGCGCCCGCCGGGCACACGCACGGGACTCGGGGGCGAGCGGGGGGGGCGCGCGCGCGGGCCGCCGGCGGCGCGCACGCGCCCCCTAGTGGCCGCGAAAGGCGCGACGTAGAGCTACGGGCTCTCGCGCACCCGTGCCGACCTGCCGCCGTATAACTGCGGCGGCTGGTCGGCAAGCGGTTAAAATGCACTTTTTTTGGCAGCAGTGATTTTAATAATTCCTAAAAGTGAAACAATAAAAGTTATTTTCCTTTAAATTTCGTACCTGGGGGGGGGGGGGGTATAGTATGCCTGTAAAGTAGCGCTTGTTTCCTGTGCTTAGAACTGTCCCTGCACAAAATGTTATTTCTGAAGGAAAAAAAGCAATTCAAAATCACTCGTGGCTATAATGAATTGTCGGCTCCCAGCAATACAGAGAAAAGTCATTCATAAAAAAAAAAATGTGTGGGGGTCCACGGCATTTTTTTTTTGGGGTGGAGTTCCCCTTAAAATCCATACCAGACCCTAAGGTGAGTGATTTTAAATGACTTTTTTTATTAAAATCACTGCTCCTGAAAAAACGTCAGTTTTTTAAAACTTTTTTTGCATTGATACATGTCCCCTGGGGCAGGGCCCGGGTCCCCAAACACTCCTCTGGGGCAGGGCCCGGGTCCCCAAACACTCCTCTGGGGCAGGGCCCGGGTCCCCAAACACTCCTCTGGGGCAGGACCCGGGTCCTCAAACACTCCCCCTGGGGCAGGACCCGGGTCCCCAAACACTCCCCTGGGGCAGGGCCCAGGTCCCCAAACACTCCCCCTGTGGAAGGACCCGGTTCCCCAAAACTACCATGGGGCAGGACCCGGGTCCCCAAACACTCCTCTGGGGCAGGACTCGGGTCCCCAAACACTCCCCTGGGGCAGGACCCGGGTCCCCAAACACTCCCCTGGGGCAGGACCTGGGTCCCCAAACACTCCTCTGGGGCAGGACTCGGGTCCCCAAACACTCCCCTGGGGCAGGACCCGGGTCCCCAAACACTCCCCTGGGGCAGGACCCGGGTCCCCTAACACTTTTTAGGACAATAACTTGCATATTAGCCTTTAAAATTAGTACTTTAGATTTCAAACGTTCGAGTCCCAAAGACTTTAACAGGGTTTTAAAGTTCACACAAACTTGGTTCGCGGGTTCTGGTGCAAACCGAACCCAGGGGGGTGTTCGGCTCATCCCTAGTGTCCATCAATTTTTCTGTATATGGATATGGTGGCTCTATGAGCGCACCGAGGCCTTTGGGTAAAGACTGCACTCTCAATAAGCATTTTTATTAATAAATAAATATATAAAAGCATTTAATAATAATAATTAATAAAAAAAAAGTCATTATTAATTATAAAATAAAACATTTTAATAATTATAATATAATCATAATATAAACTGAATTTTTAATAATAAATCGTTAATATCAATAACATAATAATAATGATAATAAATCATCCTGCTCTGCCTATGGTCCCCTCCATATTCTGTCATTACTCTAAGAACAAGAACTCGTTATATGTCACTTTCTCAGGATGTTCTCGGGGTTGCCTCGTTGCCTCTCTTGTTTCTTTAAATATTACATGACATGTACTTAATATATTGTACGATGAATGTCATTACCCTTCTTATTACCATATAGAAGGTTTATTGTACTGTGCAGGCACTGTGAAATGGGTCATTGTAGTTAGGATGGGAAGGGGGAGGGGATGACACATTAAGAGCGGCTAGGGGATTAGTAAAAATTATAATAATAATAATAAATATAACAACAACAGCAATAATTATACTACTACTAGTAGTAACTATGAGGGTTTTTTCATTATATTTATTAATAATAATAACAAAAAAAATACAATTACTACTACTACTAATAATAATAGCAATACTAGTCATAATAATAATAATAATAATAATAATAATAATAATAACAAAAAAAATACAATTACTACTACTACTACTACTAATATTAATAATAATAATAATAATAATAATAATAACAAAACAAAAATAATAATAGTATTATTATTATTATTATTAATAATAATAATAGCAATACTAGTACTACTAGTAATAATAATAATAGAAAAAAAATACAATTACTACTACTACTAATAATAATAATAATATTAACAATAATAATAATAGCAATACTAGTACTACTACTACTAATAATAATAATAATAATAATAACAAAACAAAAATAATAGTAGTAATATTAATGATAATAATAATAATAATAATAATAATAATAATAATAATAATAATAGCAATACTAGTAATAATAATAGTAATAATAATAATAATAATAATAATAATAGCAATACTAGTACTACTAGTAATAATATTAATAGAAAAAAAATACAATTACTACTAATACTACTACTAATAATAATAACAATAATAATAATAATAGCAATATAATAGCAATACTAGTACTACTACTACTAATAATAATAATAATAACAAAACAAAAATAATAGTAGTATTATTAATAATAATAATAATAATAGCAATACTAGTACTACTAGTAATAATAATAATAATAATAATAGAAAAAAAATACAATTACTACTACTACTACTACTAATAATAATTGTGGCAAACCTAGCCACTTCTAGAACGCTGGACGTTACATGTCGGGGGGTTGTCTGTATTATATGCTGTGTATTCTGCTGGGTCTTATGTGGGCATAGTAATTGGTATGCTGGCAGCCGTAAGCCACTAGCATTCAAGTACTTTGTTTTATGTTGCCCAATCGGTGTTCGGCAGTTTTAAACCGAACTCCCACAACACATAACCCCAGACCCCAGCTATCAACCCACTTTTCCCTCGTGCAGCAATGCCTGATGGGAGAATTATCTAAAATGTTAAGTTCCCCATCTGGTCTTCCCTGTATTACCCCTGTTAAATCTATTTGGCTGTTTGGAAACCCCTTGCATGGGGAATTCTATAAATATGGAAGCCTGTGAATAAAAAGTCAGTTGACTCTCAGAGCTGTGTTTCGTCCGGTTACTGGGGGGGATTTGGGACATTGCCTTACTTGTCAATGCTGACTGTGGATTTACCCTGGTTACCAGCGGAGATCGTGGAGTTTAATATTGTACTCTGCTACAATTGGTGGCAGCGGTGGGATCCAACCTTACAGCCGATAAGCGCAATTCGTGCAATGTGAGCTACCGATGTAAATGGAAAAGGATTATTCTAGGCTAAAGCGGCAGACATTAAAGGAACTGCTAGAAGCCAGGGGTAAGGTAGCCAGCAACAAATCCAAAGCTGTACTAACTGCCGAGCTGATGGAGGGAGACAGAGCCCGCAGCGCTACACCACCAGCAGCCATGGAAGAAACCCTCTATCAGAGAGAAATAAGGACCAGGCTGGAATTTTTGCCACCGCCTATATCAGATGCCATGCTGCACATGGTAATGGCGAATGTGCAGGAGTACGTGATGGCACACAGTCCGCAGTATACACAGTCTCGAGCAGAATCCACTACTGGGTCACTCTACAACCAGGTAAAACCCCAAATTCCCTATCATGCCTTTAAAATGTTTTGCGAGGAGAAGGATGAGATTGATGGGTATTTACAGGATTTTGAGAGACTGTGTGATTTACATGACTTGGAACGGACAGTATGGGTCCCATTGCTAGCAGGCAAGCTGGCAGGTCGGGCAGCAGAAGCATATCGCGCTGTACCCAGTGAGGACAGCAAGGATTATGATAAAGTGAAGCGAGCGATATTAGAGAGATACGCCATTACTCCAGAGGCATACCGGCGCAAGTTTAGAAACCTACGCAAACCAGAGAAAGATTCACATGCTGAATGGGCACACAAGCTGGACCAAGCTTCCCAAGGGTGGATACAAGCCAGCCAAGCCACTACTATGGAGGAATTGGGGGCACACAAGCTGGACCAAGCTTCCCAAGGGTGGATACAAGCCAGCCAAGCCACTACTATGGAGGAACTGAGACAGTTAATGCTGTTGGAGCAATTCTTCAACGGTTTGTCCCCAGAGGCACAAGAATGGGTGCGAGACAGGAAACCTCTCACCCTAACCGAAGTGGCTCGATTAGCGGATCAGCATTTTGATGCGAGGAGACATCATGGGCCCCTAACCAAGAGTTATCCTCGACCCGCGGGACCACCCAGTACTCTACCACCCCCCGGTCTCACAGCCTCCCCTTTTCATCAATCCCAAGGGACTTTACCACCACCCTCCAGATATAACGGACGTGCCAACATCCAATGCCACACCTGCAAACAGTGGGGACATATGGCACGCGAGTGCACCCAAAACCGGGGCAGACCCGCCTGGAACCAAGGCCGACCGAACCCGGCACCAAGGGCTGCTGCCCATCATTATCAACGGGAGCCGGCCACTCAAGAGATGTTGAGCATTCCAGCGGAAGAACCCCTGGGAATCTTGCATGAGGTGATGACAGTCCGATCCACGGATAACCGGCAGCATCATCGACAGCCAGTGACCTTGGAGGGGAAAGAAGCCCAGGGGCTTCGGGATTCAGGAGCTACTTTAACCTTGATAGCACCCCATTCGGTCCCTGACTCGGCACACACTGGTGGATCCGTGGCAGTACGAGTGGCAGGGGAAGCAGTGTACCGACTACCCATTGCCAAAGTACATTTGGATTGGGGTGTGGGAGAGGGGACGGTAGAAGTGGGCCTCATGCAAAATTTATCAGCAGATGTTGTGCTGGGAAATGACTTGGGCCAGATGACCTCTGCTTTTGTACCCCAGGCCCCATACCAGGAAGCCCGTCCAGTGACCACACGGCAACAGGCTCGCACCACGGTTCCACCGACACACTCTGAGGCTCCGGTAAGAGACCATGACCCCCACACGACACGTATGTCCTGGGATACCCCGACTAAGTTTGAGGCCGAGGTGAGGTCAGACCCCACGCTCGAGGTATACAGGTACAGGGTACACTCTGACCAGGCTGGGCTAGAGGAGGAGCGGTACACCTGGGAGAAAGGGCTACTTTACCGCATTGCTGAAAGAGGAGTGGGAGGGTCGGCCACAGTAATGACTAAACAGTTAGTGGTTCCCCAGAAGTATAGGCAAGAACTGCTTCGGATTGCCCACGACATTCCCCTGTCTGGGCATCTGGGGATGACACGTACCCGATACAGGTTGACCCACGCTTTCTTCTGGCCAGGGATCTCCAAGAATGTGAGGCAATACTGCACCTCCTGTGACATTTGCCAGCGAGTAGGCAAGCGAGGTGACCGCCACAAAGCCAAGTTATGTCCTCTTCCCATTATTGAAGAACCCTTCAGTAGGGTGGCCGTAGATATAGTGGGGCCCTTACCAAAACCCAGTCCCTCCGGGAAAATACATATTTTAACTGTAGTGGACTATGCCACCCGGGAACCCCAAGGCTATAGCCCTCACCAACATTCATGCCGAAACTGTGGCAGAGGCCTTAATGAAAATATTTTCCAGGGTGGGGTTTCCCCAAGAAATCATATCCGATAGAGGCACCCAGTTCACCGCCGAGGTAACCCAACAACTATGGAAGATATGTGGCATTAAGCCAATAGTAAATTCGGCGTACCACCCCCAGTCCAATGGTCTATGCGAAAGGTTTAATGGTACGCTGAAGCAGATGCTCCGTACATTTGGAGAGGCTCATAAAGACTGGGAGCGCTTTCTACCCCATCTGCTCTTCGCTTATAGAGAGGTACCCCAAGAGTCAACAGGGTTTTCCCCTTTTGAATTACTGTTTGGGAGAAGGGTGCGAGGGCCACTAGACCTAATTAGATAGCATTGGGAGGGGGAGAGTAGCCCAGACGGAACCCCTATTGTATCCTACGTACTGGAGTTCAGGGACCGTCTGGAGCCGCTAACCCAGGGTGTGCGCACCAACCTCCGGGCGGCCCAACAACATCAGCGCCGCTGGTACGATAGGGGAGCCAGAGACCGCAGCTTTCAGGTGGGACAAAAGGTTTTGATTTTAAAACCGGTCCGCACAGACAAGCTGCAGGCCACCTGGCAAGGCCCATACCAGGTGGTGGAACAGAGATGTGACACCACATATGTGATTGGCCCCTGCTCAGGGGTAGGGGAGAAACGCATGCTCCGTGTGAATATGCTCAAACCATACCATGAGAGGATAGAGGACGTGGCCGCCATATGCGCTTCCACCTCGGAGGATCAGGAGAATCTGCCACTACCTGACCTCTTAGAACAGGAGGGACAGACGGAGCCCTCCAAGGGGGTTCAGCTGGGGGAGCGGCTAAGCTCTCAGGAGCGTGCCCAGGTACAAGAGCTGATTGTAGCTAAATGGGCTACCTTCTCCAATTTGCCTGGGTACACTCCGCTGGCCACTCACCGATTCGAGACCCCGGGACAGTTACCTATGCGGCAGCCCCCATATCGTGTCCCTGATGCAGTCAGGACGCATATGAAGACTGAGATTGACGAGATGTTGCATCTAGGGGGTATCGAACCTTCTGATAGCCCCTGGGCATCGCCAGTAATGCTGGTACCAAAGAAGGACGGCACAACACGTTTCTGTGCCGACTACCGGAGGCTAAATGACAAAACGGTGTCTGATGCCTATCCGATGCCCCGGATAGACGAGCTGCTGGATAAGATGGCACGGGGCCGGTATCTCACTACCATAGACTTATGTAAGGGATACTGGCAGATTCCACTGGCTGAGGAGGCCATCCCCAAGTCGGCGTTTGTCACCCCGTTTGGCCTGTATCAATTTCGGGTCATGCCATTCGGGATGAAGAACGCTCCGGCAACTTTTCAGCGGATGGTCGATCGGTTATTGGACGGATTCCAGGAATACGCATGTGCCTATTTAGACGACATCGCCATATTTAGCCAGACCTGGGCAGAGCACCTACAACACATAGGGGCCATTCTAGATCGTATTGGAGAGGCAGGGTTAACACTGAAACCCAGCAAGTGTCATATAGGGATGGCTGAAGTGCAGTACCTGGGCCACCGGGTGGGGAGCGGGCAACAGAAACCCGAACCAGCTAAAGTTGAAGCCGTAGCTAAATGGCCCACCCCCAGGACGAAAACCCAAGTGCTAGCGTTTCTAGGTACCGCGGGTACTATAGAAAATTCATACCCAATTATAGTGCCCTGGCCAAACCCTTAACTGACTTGACACGCAAGAACCTGCCCCGACAGGTTGTCTGGGCCCCAGAGTGTGATCAGGCATTCCAACAACTAAAGACTGCTCTAACTAATGCCCCTGTACTTGCTGCTCCTGATCCAACTAAAAGATTCCTTGTCCATACGGACGCTTCAATGTTTGGATTGGGAGCAGTGCTGAGCCAAGTGGGAGCCGATGGCGGAGAACACCCCGTAGCTTACCTGAGCCGAAAGTTATTGCCACGAGAAGTAAGCTACGCCGCCATTGAGAAGGAATGCCTGGCCGTGGTGTGGGCCCTCAAAAAGTTGCAGCCGTATTTGTATGGACAACCTTTTTCGCTACTCACAGATCACAACCCGTTGGTGTGGCTAAACCGTGTGGCGGGAGACAATGCCCGGCTGCTGCGCTGGAGTTTGGCGCTGCAGCCGTTTGACATTACAATCCACTACCGACCAGGGAAGCAAAACGGTAATGCCGACGGGTTATCTAGACAAACTGAACTTGAAAAGTGATCTGTGAAATTACACCCCCGGACATCCCCAAGCCGATCCGTTGGGATCAGACTGTGTATGCCGGCTTGGTTCTGGGGGAGCATTGTGGCAAACCTAGCCACTTCTAGAACGCTGGACGTTACATGTCGGGGGGTTGTCTGTATTATATGCTATGGGCCAGATTCAGGTAGATGAGAGTATCTTTCCTCTGGAGTAACGCTTCTCATTTACGTTACTCTGAAGACCCTTTCAGCGCAAGTCCTGTAATTCACATAGCAGTTGCGCGTAAACTTGCGCCAGAGTAACGATAATGCGCTGGCGTAACCCGACGCAAGTGGAAGTGGGTGTGATCATATGTAAATGATGGGCGGAGCCCGGCGCAGAGGCTTACGTTCAGCGCATCATCCACGGAGCATGCGCAGTGAGTGCGGCTCCCCTCGCCCCCTTGTGCGCATGCTCACAACTTCCGTCGGCACCACTTCCTGGGAAACGTCAGCGCAATGCGTTCCGCTGGGCGCTTAAAAGCGCTGGCGGAAACGCCATTCCGGCGCAAAAGTAGTTCCGTTTCCCCCCACCCCAGGGAAGATACTTTTGCTCTGTGATGGCTGCTCCCGCTACCCCCAGAGAGAGGAGGAACCTCAATTTTAATACCCAGGAGGTCTCTGTCATTATCTCGGCTATGGAGACGGAGAATGAATTTCTCCATGGCAAAAAAAGCCGCAAGACCAGCCGGGAGAGGAAGCAGGGCATCCTGGAGTCGATTGCTGCCAGGGTCAATGTCCTGGGCTACTCCACCCGGACTGCTGGGGACATACAAAAGAAAATCAATGACCTGCGGCGCAAGGTGAGGGACAAGGTGGCCTCCATCAGGAGGTATGAGAGGGGCACAGGTGGTGGTCCCCCATGTCCTGTCACCCTGACCGCAGAGGAGGAGGTGGTTGCTCGCTGCCTGGAGAGGGAGCAGGTGGAGGGGGTCGCAGGCTATGACTCCGTGGAGGAAGGCACAAGGACAGGTAAGTGATTTTTAATCCCCTATTTGATGTTTTGCATTTGGGGGGGTGGGGGGGGACATGTGCCAAGTGTGTGGGACCACCAACATGTGTCTGCTTTGTGTCATCCACAGATGACGGAGCTGGGCCATCATCTGTCGGCGGCCAGTCCACCCCATCCCCCCCACGCCATCATGTGCCCGAGCCACTGGGTGGTGAAGAGGTTGTGGAGGAGGAGAGTGGCCACACCACACCTGCCGAGGTGGTTGTGGAGGATCCTGCTGTGGTGGAGCAGGACTTTTCTTTGATTTTGTCTGTCTCCTCCCCTTCTCCTGGCCCGTCTGTCGTCCCCTCCCCCATCCTTGGAAGCCCCTCAAGGGTGACACCTTCCACCCGAGGACATCCATCTTCGGGCCCCAGGAAGGCGACCCAGAAGACCAGGGGGGTGTCTGATGGTGTCCAGGACCAGTTGGCGAGGGATCACGCCAGACAGACAGAACAAATGGGGGCCATAGCGGACCACTTGCAGAAAGTGTCTGACAGCCTGGGCTCCGTTGCCAACCTCAGCAACGCAGTGCAGGATGTCAGCTCTAACTGCGCTGCAGTGGTCACCACTTTGGGGGAGGTGCAGGGGGATATCCAGCACCTCACTGCAGCCGTCCAGGCCAACACTGCTGCCATCCATGGGAACAGTGCTGCCATCCGGGAGCAGGGGAGGCTGAGTCGGCGGGCCCAGCATTACCAGATGACCCGTCAGCTCCGGATGCAGGCCCAGATGAACAATTACCTTGGACGGATAGCCAGGGCCTTGGAGGGCACGCAGGCCACACCTGCCAGGAGTGGCCCACCTGGGGATCAGCCACCTCCAGATGCCCCCCCACCCACTCCATCCAGGCAGCTGCGGAGCCAGAGAGGGGCCCCCAGAAGAAGCCCCCGGCATCCCCGATGAGGCCTTTTTTTTGTTGCTGGTTTTATATTATTTTTTTTGACATACTCAGGTCATGAGTTAATTTTTTTTTTTCTCAGGTTATGAGATTATTTTTCTTTTATTGATCAGGATATGATCTTTATAATTTATTTTTGTACTGCACACGGTCAGGAGTGCAGGGGACAGTGTGAATGGTGTGTGAATGTGAGGGGGTGGCACTCCTGAAAGTAAGGGGTGTCACCCTCGGCCGTGGTGGTGAAGTGAACCCCACGGCTGAATGAATGATGTGTGAAAGGTGTGTGAATGGACAGTGACATCATTGGGGCCTTGACGTGGCGTTACTGCTCCCAACTCCTACATGCTGGACTTGGGCTAATCCAATGCGATGTGCATGTGATGTGTGTGATCTAGGGACATCAGTGGTGTACACGCGTGCATTGTCTGTGTAATTAATGTTTTGGTTTAGTGTCCAAAGATGCCTACGGCGAGGACCCTCCTGACTGCTCTTCCATCAGCAGACTGGGTGTCCTCTGGCAGGGGGGGACTGTGTGGGTCGGGGGTCAGGTCATCACGTATGTCAATATGCAGGCCTTTTTTCATAGCAAAGTTATGTAGTATGCAACATGCACCGATGATCTGACACACAAAGGTAGGGGAATACAATAGGGCCCCCCCAGACTTATCCAGGCATCGGAAACGGGACTTCAGGAGCCCAAATGTTTGCTCCACCACTGCACGGGTTTTGATGTGTGCTTCATTGTATTTTCTCTCTCCTCTGGTTTGGGGGTTCCGGAAAGGAGTCATTAGATGGGGTCCCAGTGCATATGCAGAGTCACCTGTAAGGTAAAAGACAGGAGAATGTTAGTCATGCATGTGCGATTTCTGTTGTGCATGACGGGAGGGGATAGTCATGCCTGACTCCCATGTCACTCACCAACCAGCCAGCTGTCCCCATACATGTTCTGGTTAAATTCTGCTGGGATGGGGCTCTGACGGTATATGAAACTGTCATGGCTGGACCCGGGGTGTTTGGCACGCACGTGCCATATGAGGCGTTGGGCATCAGCTATCACCTGTACGTTGATGGAATGCCAATGCTTCCGATTGCGGTATATGTGCTCTGTGGCACTGGGGGGCTGTAGGGCCACATGTGTGCAATCAATGGCCCCCACAGTGCGTGGGAATCTGGCAATGTTGTAGAAATCTGTCATTGCCTTCTGCCGCAGCTCCTCAGTGGTGGGTCTGATGAACTGGTTGGACATGCGTCTGAGGATTGCAGGGACAACCTGGTGCACACATCTGCTTATGGAGGACTGTGACATCCCAGCCACCACTCCACTTGTACGCTGGAATGATCCACTTGCAAGGAAATGAAGTGTTGCCAGTACCTTCACCAGTGGCTGCACTGCTTGTGAGCGGTGTGTCTTGCTGGTGATGTCATCCTGCAGGGTTGTGGTTAGTTCAAGTATTGCATCAGGGCTGAATCTGAAGAGGCGATACACCTCCTCATCCCCCATGCCAAAGAGGTTCATACGAGTGCGGTATATCCTCTCACGTGCCCGCCTTCTTGGTTCCAGGGGACCCATCAGTAGTTCTAGGACCACGAGTGCCCCTGGCATGTTGGCACACAGAGGTGTTGTCCTTGCAAGTGTTGTTGTTCAGCAAGCTCCTATCGTCGGTAACGCTGCTGTAGCTGCTCTCCTGCTGACCTGTGACCGTCTGGAGTAAAGATAAAGCAGCCTTTTGTAGAAATAACTTTGCGCCGGACGGATCAGATACGCGCGGCGCATGTAGCCAGCGTATGGTGCTAATCCGTTCGTGAATTGGGAAATCTCCCTCATTTGCATATTTGCAGGGGAAATCAATGGGCGCGACTGATGCGCCCAGCGAAAATAAACGCTGACGATACTCTGGCGTCGGAACGTTCCGCCGGTCGCAAATGAGCCGTTATTGGGCGCATCTAGTTTGGTGGGTACGGGCACATAGAAACGTCGGCGCATCAGCACAGTTACGCGGCGCATATCCAAATACTCCAGCGCAAGTGTTCGTGAATCTGGCCCTATGTATTCTGCTGGGTCTTATGTGGGCATAGTAATTCATATGCTGGCAGCCGTAAGCCACTAGCATTCAAGTACTTAGTTTTATGTTGCCCAATCGGTGTTCGGCAGTTTTAAACCGAACTCCCACAACACATAACCCCAGACCCCAGCTATCAACCCACTTTTCCCTTGTGCAGCAATGCCTGATGGGAGAATTATCCAAAATGTTAAGTTCCCCATCTGGTCCTCCCTGTATTACCCCTGCTAAATCTATTTGGCTGTTTGGAAACCCCTTGCATGGGGAATTCTATAAACATGGAAGCCTGTGATTAAAAAGTCAGTTGACTCTCAGGCGGCGTACACACGACCGAGGTTCTCGCTAGAAACCAGCGAGAACCTCGCTGGGAGCTGCATTCCAGCGAGAACCTCGGCCGTGTGTACGCTCCTGGTTTGCCCCGCCCGTCGGGAATCCCGTCGAGCGAATGGAGAGCAGGCTCTCTATTTGCTCGACGGCCCGCCTGGATGAATGGCTGGTTGCCATTCCCGACGGGCGGGTCGCCGATTTCGACGGCCGGCCGAACGATATGTTCCGCCCGTCGAGGTTCTCTGCCGTGTGTACGCGGCTTCAGAGCTGTGTTTCGTCCGGTTACTGGGGGAGATTTGGGACATTGCCTTACTTTTTAACGCTGACTGTGGAATTACCCTGGTTACCGGCGGAGATTGTGGAGTTTAATATTGTACTCCGCTACAATAATAATATGAATAATGATTATATTATGGGATGTCTGTTCTGTTTTAGAGAAGCACTTAGATATTCGCTCATTCCTTGTTAAACGGGAAAAAACCCAACACATCCTCTACACACACACAGGTCTTGCTGCTCCGGCGGCCGGTCACCTTGTGGAGCTCCTCCCACCCTTCCAGACCTCCGCAGGCGCACTCCGGGTACGTGAACGGCTCTCCGGTTGCATATTTGGTGTACGGCACGGAGCAGTGTGTTTAGCTCACTATCTCAATGATGAAGATCATTTATTAATGAAATCGGTGGCGTCCCATTTGGGGAGTTTTTAGCGGCGCTCTCGCCGGGGTCTCCGCAGACATCGGCAGCGATTTGCAACGTGTCAAAAAGACCTCAGAATACAACAATGAGGAGAATAAAACAAAACAAAGCCCCCCGGTGGAATTAATTAGTCTTCTTCTCCCAGTAAACTCAGCTTTGATACCAAGTTTACTTTCCGTCCAGGCGGCGGGCCGCCGCTTCTACCGGTTCTTGTGTTTAATTTCCCCGTCTCATTATAGAGGAAAGTGCTGACACTCCGACACAAAGATCTACCAGAGAAAGTATTACTTTAATGTTATGGTTAACCCCTTGACTACCCGGTCTCTTCCCCCCAAAACATAAATCCCAGAGTGTTTTTTTTTATTGAGGGGGGGGGGCGGATGTCTCGGTTTCTCACCTTATAGGTTCACCCCAACAAGTTATATTTGGGGGCAGGAAGGGCTTTAATTTATTCAAATCATTACAAAACTCATTTCTATTTTCTCTGTAGTAAAAAAATAAATAAAAATCTCGGTTTGATCGGATGATTTGGAGGCAGAAGGGTCTAATAGACCCCGGATCTCTCTCCATAAAGAGGACCTGTCACAGCCCATGCTATCATAAGAGATGTTGGACTCTTTGCTCCTCCCATGAACTCCCTATGTAAGCCACGCCTTTGCACTTCCTGTTTGTCACATTATTGTGCTCTCTCTCCAGCTATTATTTTGGTCTTGTCACTCCTTCTGCCCTAAATATCTTCGATAACCCTCATTACTGACCTTTGGCTTGTTCCTTGACTACGCTTCTGCTTGTTACTAACCTGCAGCCATTGGTTACTTATGGGTGATATAGCAGGAGAACAATACTGCCAATTGATCCTTCTGTGTCCGTTGTTTTTACTCATATGTTACATGGTGATGTATGCACCACATTTTTTATATTTCCAATACATTTTCTACTTTATTACGTATATTCAGGGCCAGATTCTCAGAGGCGCTACGACGGAGTATCTCAGATACCCCGTCGTATCGCCGTTTTTTTTGCCTCGTATCTATGCGCGTGATTCTTAGCATCACTTTGGCATAGATACGGCTGAACATCCGACAAGTGTAATACAATTACACTTGCGGATCGTAGTTGTAATGACAACTCCGGCCACTAGGTGGCCTTTACGTTGTTTTCTCATTTGCCTATGCAAATGAGGCTAGTACGCCGATTCCCGATCGCTTTTACGCCGCCCCGTCGTCGCGTACGTCGTTTTCGTTCGCGTAAGGTTACCCCTGCTTCTATGAGGAGTAACCTTACGAAGTACCGTCGGATGCCATGTTAAGTATGGCAGCGTCGGCTTTTTCCATCGGTTACGTCGTTTTACTAAGTCGTTCGCGAATAGGGCATTGCGTAGTGACGATCGCGTCGTTTTGACGTCGGTTTCAACGGCGCTTTCCGACGTGAGCTGGAGAATGCGCACTGGGCTTTTTCCCCGGCCGGCGCATGCGCAGTTCGTTCAACGCGGGGGCACGCTTCATTTAAATACAAGCCGCCCCCTTTGAATTACGCGGGCTTACGCTGGCCCATTTTCGTTACGCCAACGCAAACTACGGAGCAAATGCTTAGAGAATACGGCACTTGCTCTAGTACGATGCGGCGGCGTAGTGTAAATGCGTTGCGCTACGCCGGCGAATTTGTATGAGAATCTGGCCCTCAGTGTTTAAGACAGTTGCCCTTAACCACTTAAGGACCGCCTCCTGCAGATGTACGTCGGCAGAATGGCATGGCTGGGCACAAGCACGTACCTGTACGTCCTCTTTAAGTGCCCAGCCGTCGGTCCGAAGCTCCATGATCGCGGCACGATCGCCGCCGGAGTCCCGCGATCGGTCACAGGAGCTGAAGAACGGGGAGAGGTGAGTGTAAACACAGCTTCCCCGTTCTTCTCTGTGGCAATGTCAGTGATCGTCTGTTCCCTGATATAGGGAAAGGCGATCACTGACGTCACACGTCCAGCCCCGCCCCCCTACAGTTAGAAACACAGATGAGGTCACACTTAACCCCTTCAGCGCCCCCTAGTGGTTAACTCCCAAACTGCCATTGTCATTTTCGCAGTAATCAGTGCGTTTTTATAGCATTTTTTGCTGTAAAAATGACAATGGACCCAAAAATGGGTCCGATGTGTCCGCCATAATGTCGCAGTCATGAAAAAAGTCGCTGATCGCCACCATTAGTAGTAAAAAAAAAAATTATAAAAATGCAATAAAACTATCCCCTATTTTGTAAACGCTATAAATTTTGCGCAGACCAATCGATAAACGCTTATTGCGATTTTTTTTTACCAAAAATTGGTAAAAGAATACGTATCGGCCTAAACTGACGGAAAGAAATGTTTTTTATATATTGTTGGAGATATTTATTACAGCAACAAGTAAAAAATATTGCATTTTTTTCAAAATTGTCGCTCTATTTTTGTTTATAGCTCAAAAAATAAAAACCGCAGAGGTGATCAAATACCACCAAAAAAAATCTCTATTTGTGGGGAAAAAAGGACATCAATTTTGTTTGGGAGCCGCGTCGCACGACCGCGCAATTGTCAGTTAAAGCGACGCAGTGCCGAATCGCAAAAACTGGCCGGGTCCTTTACATTTTGATCCGGGTCTTAAGTGGTTAACGACTTCCTGAACATTTACGCCGGCAGAATGGCACGGACAGGCAAATGGGAGTATACGTACGTCCCCTTTAAATTGTCGCCGTATGGTCAAGAAATAAAAACGCACATCACACCGCCGCCAATTCCACCGCCAGACCCCCCCCCCCCCCCCAAAAAAAAAAAAACTCTGCCTGCAATAAAGGCCGACCGCCATCTGCCTGCTCCGCCATCTAACAATTCCTAAATAGATAAGGGGAGGGGGCCACCAGTGACACCACATGGTGGCACCGCCTCCGGGTGACATTACCGATCGGTACATGCTCGTTCGGTGACGTCACATAGGAAGGTGCCACCATGTGGTGTCACTAATGGCCCGCCCCTTATCTATTTAAGAATTGTTAGATGGCAGAGCAGGCAGATGGGGGTTAGCCTTTATTGCAAGCAGAGCATTTATTTCCTTTTCTGGGGTCCGGTGGTGGCGGTGCCATCGTGATTAATGATGGATCTACATCGGGGGACATTTTGTTTTTTAATAAAGGAAATGTTGAAAACTGTGTGTGTGGTTGTATCTATTTTTCACATCTTTTTGGTAAATGGGTAGGGGTACTATGTACCCCATACTCATTCACATGGGGAGGGGGCAGGATCTGTGGACCCCTTGTTAAAGGGGGCTTGCAGATTCTGATAAGCCCCCTGCCTGCAGACCCCCACAACCACAGCCCAGGGTTGTCAGTAAGAGGCTCTTGTCCCCATCAACATCGGGACAAGGTGCTTTGTGGTGGGGTGCCCCTCCAGTTGAGGGCATGTGGCCTGGTATGGTTTAGGGGGGCACTCACTCGCCCCCCCCCTTTCCTGACCTGCAAGGCTGCATGCTCTGATAAAGGCCTGGTATGGATTGAGGGGGGGACCCCACACCATTTTTTTTATATTTTGATGTGGGGTTCCCCTTAAAATCCATACCAGACCCAAAGGGCCTGGTATGGTCTGGGGGGGGGGGGGGGGCATGCTGTTTGTTGTTTTACATTTTTGTTTTGCCCTTATCCTAAATGTCATTTTTATCTTTGTAAATGTCATTATTGCTGCAGCAGGTTCTATACAGGGTACAGATGCGTCACTTTACAGGCAGACTAATGGGATCCCCCCCCCACACACACTATATTTAAAGGATTTTTTGATTGTTATTGTTTCCCTTATGCTCTTGAGGGGGGGAACCCACGCCATTTTTTTTATTTTGACATGGGGCTCCCCTTAAAATCAATACCAGACTGAAAGGGCCTGGTATGGTCTAGGGCAGTGGTTCTCAGCCTGGGGGTCTTGACCCCCTTGGGGGTTGAATTATGATTTGCCAGGGGTCACCGAATCCTGGGCTGTTTCTGAAGCCCACATCACTCTCCCAGGCTTTTTGCGGCCACCCAGCAGGGCTGTCCCTGGAGCCCGCAGCCGCCCACTCAGCCTATTCACAGCTGCCCATTCAGTTCACGGCATGGCTGGGGGGCAAAGACTAAAGGTCAGCTGACTAGTGAGGAATGTGAAGTGGGAGGGACTGGAGGAGACCCCATCTCCTGATTTCAGCATAGGTGTCACTGCTACGAGACACCAAAAAATCGGAAACGCAGTGAGTGACACTACCTGTGATTATAGATTATACAACCCACGCTACGAAAATAATTTTACTGTTAGGGGTCGCCACAACAAAATACATTTTATCAAGGGGTCACGGCACTAGAAGGTTGAGAACCACTGGTCTAGGGGGAGGGACCCTGCGCTGTTTGTTGTTTTACATTTTTGTTTTGTCCTTATCCTAAATGTCATTTATTTTTTTATAAATGTCATTATTGCTGCAGCAGGTTCTATACAGAGTACAGATGCACCACTTTACAGGCAGACTAAGGGGGACCCCCCACTATATTTAAAGACATTTTTCATTTTTAATGTTTCCCTTTAAGCATCATTAAAATCACTGCTCCTTTAAAAACAATATTTTTTAAAGTTTATTTATTTTTTTGCATTGGTGCATGTGCCCCAGGGCAGTGCCCGGACCCCCATACCCTTACCCTAAGCCTTTCACAATGGGGATTTTTTATTTTTTCGAATTCGAGTCCCATAGATTTCAATGGGGGTTTGTGTCCGAACTTTTGTGAGTTCTGGTGCGAACTGAACCAGGGGGGTGTCCGGCCCATCTCTACTAAGCAGCCTTCATTCTAGTTACCAGAGCATAAAAACTAGGGCTTTTTTCAGCGGGAACACGGTGGAACGCAGTTCCGGCACCTCCAGAACTGAATGTATGTAATGGCAAGGGGTTCCGGGGTGTGCTGGAGGGTCTATTGATGATGGCTGCTGTGGAACCTATTGTTACTGGAGAGGATCTATTTTTGTGAATGAAGAGGGCCTATTGTTGCTGGGGAGTTCTTCTGTTGCTCATGGGGGGATCTATGGTTGCTAGGATGGGTCTTATGTTGCTCATGGGGATCTATGGTTGCTAGGATGTGTCTTATGTTGTTGGGGGGGGGGGCAGTTCTTGCTGGGAGGGATGCACTGTTGAGAGAGAGGTCTTTGTTGCTGTCTGCTGGAGGATCTACTGATGTTGGCTACTGGGAAATCTATTGTTGCTAGAGAGGATCTGATTTTGCAGGGGGGGGGTCTATTGTTGCTGGGGATGTCTACTGTTGCTGATGGGGGATCTATTGTTGCCAGGGGTGGGTCTTATGCTGCAGGGGGGGTCAATCATTGCTGGGAGAGATCTACTGTTAAGGGAGGGGTCTATTGATGCTGGCTGTTGGGAGTCCATTGTTTCTGTAGTGAATCTATTGTTGCTTGATCTATTTTATGCCTTTATTGTTATCATTAACAATATACTTAACACCAGAGTCCTGTATTCTCGAAAAGGGACAGTACTGGGAGGTAGGTAGAGGGTGGAACCAAGGGATGTTGCTCAGAGGTGGGTAGGGGTAAAACCAAGGGATGTTACTCAGAGGTGGGTAAGGGGTGGAACCAACGGATGTTGCTCAGAGGTGGGTAAGGGGTGGAACCAAGGGATGTTGCTCAGAGGTGGGTAGGGGGTGGAACCAAGGATGGTGCTCAGAGTTGGGTAGGGGGTGGAACCAAGGGATGTTGCTCAGAGGTGAGTAGGGGGTGGAACCAAGGGATGTTACTCAGAGGTGGGTAGGGGGTGGAACCAAGGGATGTTACTCAGAGGTGGGTAGGGGTAAAACCAAGGGATGTTACTCAGAGGTGGGTAAGGGGTGGAACCAACGGATGTTGCTCAGAGGTGGGTAGGGGGTGGAACCAAGGGATGTTGCTCAGAGGTGGGTAGGGGGTGGAACCAAGGGATGTTACTCAGAGGTGGGTAGGGGGTGAAACCAAGGGATGTTGCTCAGAGGTGGGTAGGGAGTGGAACCAGGAGATGTTACTCAGAGGTGGATAGGTAATGAAACCAAAGGGATGTTGCTCAGAGGTGGGTAGGGGGTGGAACCAAGGGATGTTGCTCAGAGGTAGGTAGGGGTGGAACCAAGGGATGTTACTTAGAGGTAGGTAGGGGGTGAAACCAAGGGATCTTACTCAGAGGTTGGAAGGGAGTGGAACCAATGGATGTTACTCAGAGGAGGATAGGGGGTGGAACCAAGGGATGTTACTCAGAGGTGGGAAGGGAGTGGAACCAAGAGATGTTACTCAGAGGTGGATAGGGGGTGGAACCAAGGGATGTTACTCAGAGGTGGGAAGGGAGTGGAACCAAGGGATGTTACTCAGAGGTGGATAGGGGGTGGAACCAAGGGATGTTACTCAGAGGTGGGAAGGAAGTGGAATCAAGGGATGTTACTCAGAGGTGGATAGGGGGTGGAACCAAGGGATGTTACTCAGAGGTGGGAAGGAAGTGGAACCAAGGGATGTTGCTCAGAGGTTAGGAAGGGAGTGGAACCAATGGATGTTGCTCAGAGGTGGGTAGGGGGTGGAACCAAGGGATGTTGTTCAGAGGAAGGTAGAGATTGGAGTCAAGGGGCAGTTCAGACAGGAGGAGTTCCTGCACCTATTTTCTGGGGGGAAAAAGCCCTGATAAAAACAATAGGAAACCCTTTAGTTCTACAAACCTTAAAAAAAAAAAATATTGAGTCATTGAAGCTCTCGGGTCTAATAAGTGTAAATGTTCTTCTAATGAGGTGGAAACTCTTCTGTATTTATGGAGATGCAAATGAACGTCCAAAGCCAGCCGTGTCAATGCCGCCTTCCCGCAACCTTCTGTGGAAATCGGATGGCGTTCGCCCGCCCGTATATCCTCGCTGAGTGTTTTTATTGAAAGATATTGCGCCGGTCGTAAGACTTTTATTATCTATCAATATCATTAATGTCGTATTTCTCATTTCCTATAAATATGCTGTAAAGTTCTCCTTCCTTCTGGAGGTCACTTTTGGTGTCTCTCCTCCTCTCTCTCTCGGTATTGGAAGAGGGATAATTTACTTTATAATACCGGCGGAGTAAGTGCCGCACTATCTTCTGGCCGCTTTACTGGCGGTAATTTATTAGGTCAATACAGAATGCACTGACACTGTAACACGGCTTGATTATTTCTCTATTAAAAGGCGCGCGGCCACCGCAAAAAGAGACATAAAAAGTATTTAAATGGACTAAATGCGAGGCTTTCTTCTAGTGACCTTCTTGATGGAGTTGTAAGTCTGTTTCTTGTTTAATATGACAATAAAATTGCTCCTAATTCCTCGTGAAAAGCGCGGCGGCATTTACCATAATTTTTAAATCAATGAAATTTTAGGTTTTTATTTCCTTTAAAATGATTATGTTTTATGAAACGTATGGCTGAAATGACTGAACCTCTTCCCCCCGTTACAAAGCCAGCCGAGCGAGAGAGACGAATGGAAAAATACGCCGTGCTCAGCATGTATCCAGCCCCTGACAACCAACATTAGGAATTAAAGTGGGCCTTTCACTTTCAGGTTGTGGTGAATGCTGCCCCAGCCAGGAAGGTAGCAGTTCATTTTGTCTCCCGAGTCTTTCTTGGTTGGGTTTTTCCTGGAGTCGGCCAATGTCATTTTTTGGCTCTATAAATGTCATTTTTGCTGCAGCAGGTTCTATGCATGGTACAGATGCGCCACTTTATAGACAGACTAAGGGGACTCCCCAGGCACTATAGTGGTTAATTCTGCCTTAGCCAGGAAGGTAGCAGTTCATTTTGTTTTCTGGGTCTTTCTTGGTTGGGTTTTTCCTGGAGTCGACCAATGTCATTTATTTGGCTTTATAATTGTCATTTTTGCTGCAGCAGGTTCTATACATGGTACAGATGCGTCACTTTACAGGCAGACTAAGGGGACCCCCCAGCAACTATAGTGGTTAATGCTGTAGACAGGTAGTGGTTAATGCTGCCCCAGCCAGGAAGGTAGGATCTATACATGGTACAGATGTGCCACATTATAGGCAGACTAAGGGGACTCCCCAGCAACTATAGTGGTTAATTCTGCCCCAGCCAGGAAGGTAGAATTTCATTTTGTTTCCCGGGTCTTTCTTGGTTGGGTTTTTCCTGGAGTCGGCCAATGTCATTTTTTTGGCACTATAAATGTCATTTTTGCTGCAGCAGGTTCTATGCATGGTACAGATGCGCCACTTTATAGACAGACTAAGGGGACTCCCCAGGCACTATAGTGGTCAATTCTGCCCCAGCCAAGAAGGTGGGAGTTCATTTTGTTTCCTGGGTCCATCTTGGTTGGGTTTTCCTGGAGTCGACCAATGTCATTTATTTTGCTTTATAAATGTCATTTTTGCTGCAGCAGGTTCTATACATGGTACAGATGTGCCACTTTACAGGCAGAGTAAGGGGACCCCCCAAGCACCATAGTGGTTAATGCTTTCCCAGCCAGGAAGGTAGAAGTTAATTTTGTTTCCCGGGTCTTTCTTAAATGGGTTTTCCTGGAGTCGACCAATGTCATTTGTTTGGCTTTCTAAATGTCATTTTTGCTGCAGCAGGTTCTATACATGGTACAGATGCGCCACATTACAGGCAGTCTGATCAATATTCCTATCGCACACTTTCCTGGCTCATAACAAGGCGCGTGCTGAAGCGATTACCAGTTGGGTTCTGGAAACATCAAACGAGCGTACATACTCGCCAACACACCATGAATCGACAACTTCCGTCCAAAAGTTTTAATGAGAAAAGATCACATTACAAGGGATAGTGCAGCGTTTCGGGAGCCACGCAGGGCCCCTTCGTCAGGCATGTGGTGATTTACAGGCAGACGAGGGGGACCCCCCAGGCACTATAGTGGTTAATTCTGCCGCAGCCAGGAATGTGCGAGTTCATTTTGTTTCCCAGGTCTTTCTTGGTTGGGTTTTCCTGGAGTCGGCCAATGTCATTTATTTGGCTTTATAAATGTAATTTTTGCTGCAGCAGGTTCTATACATGGTACAGATGCGTCACTTTACAGGCAGACTAAGGGGACACCCCAGCAACTATAGTGGTTAATGCTGTAGACAGGTAGTGGTTAATGCTGCCACAGCCAGGAAGGTAGGATCTATACATGGTACAGATGCGCCACTTTACAGGCGGAATAATGCTGCATACACACTATCAGAATTTCCAATAATAAATGTTCGATGGGAGCTTTTTGGTTGGATATTCCAACCGTGTGTATGCTCCATATGACATTTGCTGTCGGAATTTCGGACAACAAATGTTTGAAAACTGGTTCTTTTGTTGTCGGGAAATGCAATTCCGACACATAAAAATCCACGCATGCTCGGAATCAAGCAAAAGAGCCGCACTGCCTGTTGAACTTAATTTTTCTCGGCTCATCGTATGCGTTGTACGTCACCACGTTCTTGACGATCGGAAGCACTGATTGGCACTGGTTGTCACTGATAGGCAGCATTGGTTGGCACCGATGGGGGAGAGGGGGAGTTTCACATTCAGGAGATCGTGAGAATTGCCAGAGCTGTTAAATAGTCAGCAATGATGACAGGGATGGGCGGGACCGAACCAAACAAACACCAGCCAATAGGATGAGTCTGGGCGGGCCGCTACTTTTCTCTGGCTCCCCCACTCTCTGAAGCAACTCAATCATTGGCTGGTGTTGATGGCGCTTGGTCCCACCCCCTGACATCACGGCTGAGTTGCGATGACTTACAACTCAGCCGCCATGTCGGGGGCCGGCTGGACCAAGCACCATCAACACCAGACAATGACTGAGCTGCTCCAGAGAGGGGGCAGAGCCACATAAATGTAGCAGCCTGCCCAGACCCCATGGCTGGTGTTTGATGGCCGTTGTTGCTACTGGTTGGTGGGAGCCTCTCTACGGATAAAGCTACTGGTCTCCGAGCCTGAAGGCCCATACACACTATTCGTTTTCCTGCAGGTTTTTCTCTTCGGGTTCACCAAAACCATGTAGTGCAAGGGCCTGCCTGAATCTGAATCCACAAAGTTCCCCTTTTACATTTAAATCCTGGCCCCTGCTAGATTAGGTGGCACAGGAGCCAAGACTGGCACGAGTGCCTGTGGGCCTTGCTAGCTATGGCTATGGCTAGCTATAGGATGTCCAAGCCAAGCAGCAGGAAGTAGTGGCAGGTCAACAGCAGGCAGGTTCTAACCACTTCCGTACCATAGGACATCATATGACGTCCTGGACCTCAGTGGGGGGATATCTGAATGATGGGGGCAGCTACAGGCATCATTCAGATATCCTTTTCTTCAGGCGGCAATTCTGCACACCATAAGAACTATCATAGCGGTGGTTCCGCCGCTTGATCATTCCTATAGGCGGCGGGAGGGGACATCGCCCCTCTCCCGCCGCCATCCGGTGCTTCTCCGGGCTCTCCCGTGCCATCGGAGGCCCATGGAGAATGAATCGTCTGCCGCCGGATGGGGAGGGTAGAGATGTTCGGTGACCAGATGGTCACCGGTCATCTCTATGACTGTTGGAGGCCCGGACACGACGTTATGACGCCACGCCCGGGTACCCGGAAGTAAACAAACCCGCATTTATTTTCACGATCTCATGCTTTCCAGCCTGGAGGAGAGATGTGGGGGGAGGGGGTGGTCTTATTGACCCCGCCTCTCTCCATAAAGAGGACCTGTCACACACTTTTCCTATTACAAGGGATGTTTACATTCCTTGTAATAGGAATAAAAATGATTAATAAAAATGTCAAAAAAAGTGTAAAAAAAAAATTAAAACACCCCTGTCCCCAGTATCTCGCACTCAGAAGCGAACGCATATGTAAACGCCGTTCAAACCACACATGTGAGGTATCGTCGCGTGCGCTAAAGCGAGAGCAACAATTCTAGCCCTAGACCTCCTCTGTAACCCTAAACTGGTAAGATGTAAAAAGATTTAAAGCGTCGCCTATGGAGATTTTTAAGTACCGAAGTTTGGCGCCATTTCATGAGTGTGCGCAATATTAAAGCGTGACATGTTAGGTGTCTATTTACTCGGCGTAACTTCATCTTTCACATTATACAAAACAATTGGGCTAACTTTACTGTTTTGTTATTTTTAATGCATAAAAAAACATTTTTTTTTTAAAAAGGCGTTTGAAATATTATTGCGCAAATACTGTGCAAGATAAAAAGTTGCAACTCCATTTTATTCCATAGGGTGTCTGCTACAAAAAAAAATATATATAGAATGTTTGGGGGTTTTGAGTAATTTTCTAGCCCAAAAAAATTATGAAGGAGAGAAGTGCCAGAATAGGTGCGGTATGGAAGTGGTTAAAAACGCCTGACGTTTGATGCTGTAACTGAACGTCCCACACTGCGCTTGAGTGCTTCCGTCATATACCTCTTCCTCCAGTCTGAATACAGATCCTAGACACTATGGGCCAGATTCAGGTAGAGTTAGGCTGGCGGATCAATGGATCCGCCAGCCTAACTGTCACTTTAAGCCGGCGTTTTTGTTTTCTGTAACCAGAAAACAAGAAACGCCGGGTTGGAGTTCCGATGCGATCGGCGCAATTGAATTTCGCCATCGCATCGTTACTTCAACTTAAAAATGGCGCCGGTTTACGCTCAAAAAATATGTTAATGAGCAGGAATCGGCAATTCACGATCTTTTTCAGGCGCGACGCAGTGACTTTACGACGTTTCCGGAAGCGATACGCGGCGTATAGATAAAGCAGCCCCCTAGTGGAGTATCCTATGTTAGGTATAGGCGTCGTCATCGCGTCGGAAAAAAAACAAATCGCGTTGTTTGCGTAAAACATTCATGAATGGGGACGTGACGTCATTGACGTTCACTGACAGAACTTGGAGCATGCGCACTGGGATGCATTGACACTCGACGCATGCGCAGTACGTTCGCCGCGGGATCGCGCATAGTTAGAATACTACACGCCCCGTACCCGCCCAATTTGAATTCCGCCGGCTCATTTGCGATGCGCTGCCGCAACTTTAGGAGCAAGTGCTTCCTGAATAACAGCACTTGCTCCTAAAATTTCGGCAGAGTAACGCAAATGAGAAGCGTTACTCCAGAGCAAAGATGCTCCCATCTACCTGAATCTGGCCCTATAGCTGCATATTGCAACCAAAAACTAGGCAGGACTCGTTTGGCTGCCAGAACTCTTTATTTAATCAAGAATACAGGTTTTTATACACTTGGGAAGGAGATCGCTCACCACATTAACAATGACCCAAATATTTACCCAAAACATCACACAATGGTTTAGCTAATGAGGTACAACTGACTAATGCCATCACAAAGGATCCTTAAAGCGGAGTTCCACCCTTAAAATCACTTTGTTTCATTCCATCCAGCATACTGGCGTCAGCGCCAGTATGCTGTTTTTTTTTTTTTTTTTTAATGCATGTACTTACTTTATATAAAATCATTGAATTTCAGACGCACCGCGGTATGTCGCCGCTATAAGGCGTCACGCCTTCCGGAAACAGCCGATTAGCATTCGGCTCTTCTCGGCGCCTGCGCACAGACCCGGGAGCTGACTGCGCAGGCGCCGTATATAGCCGCGTCACGCCCTCCGAAAAAAGCCGAACTAGGACCGGCTTTTTTCAGCGCCTGCGCAGTCAGCTCCTGGGTCTGTGCGCAGGCGCCGAGAAGAGCCGAATGCTAATTGGCAGTTTGCGGAAGGCGTGACGCCTTATAGCGGCGACATACCGCGGTGCGCCTGAAATTCAATGATTTTATATAAAGTAAGTACATGCATTAAAAAAAAAAAAAAAAAAACAGCATACTGGCGCTGACGCCAGTATGCTGGATGGAATGAAACAAAGTGATTTTAAGGGTGGAACTCCGCTTTAATTAACCACCTGGGTGACTCTGATGTCACATTGCAAGCAGGGCCGCAAATCAGGAATTATGGGGCCCCTTACACAGCTTCAGGCATGGGCCCCCTGGAAGAAATAAAAAACATATATATAAAAAAAAGATATAAAAAAAAGGAGGGTAGCCACCCGGGGCTCTGGGGACCTCTGGGCCCTTTAATAAATAGAACAAATAAATAAATAAATATATATATATATATATATATATATATATAATAAATAAGGGGGGGGTCGCTATCCAGGGTCCTGGGGACCTCTGGGCCCTTTAATAATATATATATATATATATATATATAAAAAAAGAAAAAAAAGAACTAAGAAAATATATATATATATTTTTTTAATCTTTTTTATTAAAAAAGGGGGATTGCCACCCGGAGCCCTGTAATAAAAATAAAATAAAAAAATAAAACAGAAAAGAAAAAAGAAAAATTTGTAAAAGAAAAAGGGGGGGGTTGCCATCCGGGGCCCTGGGGACCTCTGGGCTCTTTCATAAAAAAAAGATATATATATATATAGAGAGAGAGAATAAATAAAAAAATAAAATTAAAAAAATATATAAAAATGTAGTTTACTTTTTTGTTTTAAAAGGGGGTTGCCATCCGGGGCCCTGGGGACCTCTGGGCCTCTGGGGAACTCTGGGAACTTTTATTTTTATATATATATATATAAAAAAATATTTATTTCTGTTTTTATAAAAAAAAAGGGAGGTTGTCATCTGGGGCCCTAGGGATCTCCAGACCCTTTACAAAAAAAAAAAGGAGGTTCCCATCCGGGCTCCTGGGAACCTTCGGGCCCCTTACAGGTGCACTGCCTGTACCCCCCTGATGGTGGCCCTGATTGCAGGTCAGACTTGCCGACTCGGAGCTCACACAGCACAATACACATTATCATAAGTATAAACACAGAACTCCTTCACACAATAGCAGACCTACTTACAATAAAAACTCTACAGCAGGGGCCCCAGACAGTTGGTTTGGTGATGACATCAGCATCTGCTATGAGTCCCACACTGGCAGAGACCATCCTGGCCTTTTTAATAATGTCCTTTTGCTTTACATAACAGAACACCTTCCTGAATGCTTGTAGCTTCCTCAAATGCCAGGGCCCATAGTCGGTAGGCAAGAGGCTGGCATTTAGTCCCCTTCAAAAGCCTCTGTCCCAGGCAGTGGCCGCTGGTGCTCGAAATTTTTGGGGTGACGCAAACAAATTGAAAAAAAAAAAACATCTATTGCAGCCACTGTGCCCATCAAACTCATCCACTGTGCCCATCAAACTCAGCCCCAGTGTCATCAAACCCAGCCACTGTGCCCATCAAACCCAGCCACTGTGCCCATCAAACCCAGCCACTGTGCCCATCAAACTCAGCCCCAGTTTCATCAAACCCAGCCACTGTGCCCATCAAACCAGCCACTGTGCCCATCCATTGCCCCCACTGTGCCCATCAAACACAACCACTGTGCCCATCAAACTCAACCCTTGTGCCATCAAACCCAGCCACTGTGCCCATTAAATCAGCCACTGTACCCATCAAACGCAACTACTGTACCCATAAATTGCTGCCACTGTGCCATCAAACATAGCTACTGTACCCATCAATTGTTGCCAGTGTGCCCATCAATTGCTCACACTGTGCCCATCAATTGCTGCCAGTGTGCCCATCAATTGCTCACACTGTGCCCATCAATTGCTCACACTGTGCCCATCAATTTTGTGACAGTGTACCCCATCAAATGCTGCCAGTGTGCCCATCAATTGCTGACATTGTGCCCTATCAATTGTGCTACTGTGCCCCATCAAATGCTGCCAGTGTGCATCGCCTGGCACTTACCTGTCTCGCAGCTGGTCACGGTCCTCAACGTCTTCTCCCTCCCTCTCTATCAGGCATCCAATCATAGCGCCTGTCGTTTCAGCCAATCAGGTGACAGGTAACAGACTCGAGCACCTGATTGGTCGAGAGGCGGTTCAGTGTTAGCAAAGCAAATTCCTTCGCTTTCCTAACACAGCGCTGAGTGAACAATGAACGCCCAGCCTGGTACCCGCTGTTCACCTTTTTGAGTGCCTATTAGAGCCTACGGCTCTAATCAGGTGCTTCCAAAAAACAACCCGCCGCTGTAATTCAGGTGCTCGGCACCCAAAAAGGGGTCGAACACCTGAATAGGGGGTGTCAGTGGCGACCATAGATGCAGAAATCTATCTATGGTGATAGAGCGGTGCCAGGAGAGAGGGGGCGGCGCCCATGTGCCCCATATGGATGCAACGCCACTCGCCCCAGGTGAGTCTGTTACAGACACCATCATCCTTGACAGGTGATCACACGAATGCGCACACATGTGTGTGCATGAGCACGTGCGCTTTTTCTAAGTGCATGTGAAGGGCAGTGAACTGATCTTTGTCTGCACACGGGAATCCAGAGGCGCCATCTTGCTCACTGGCATGCTCTTCCCCGACACCTTGTACTATATTTTCCTTTTATACCGGCCAGCTTACAAGCTTTAGGCAAAATGAGTTTGTCTTGCAGGTAACGGCATTGCCAATATCAGCCTATCCAACCAGTGTAGATTTATCAGAAGGGATGATTAGCAATTCCACTTCAAAGCAGAAGATCCATAACCCAACAACTGAAGCCGCCCGCCATGGTATAGTTGGGTCCCTACTCCCCCTCCCCCCTTCCAATCCATTCCTCTTTATGGTCTAACTTATGTGGCGCCGGCAAACACAGATTGATGGATCACATGTTTCTATATACCGTATTTTTTTCGCCATATAAGACGCACTTTTTCTTCCCCAAAACTGGGGGGGGGGGGGAGTTGGTGCGTTTTATAAGGCGAATAGACAAGTTTACCTGTCCGATCAGCGATCCGCAATCCGAACGGAAAGACCGCGGCTTTGGCCTAGCCCTGGAGCCCGTCCGCCATCTTAGTACACCCAGCGGCGGTGCGCGCTGACATCATCACCCCTCCGGCGCGCGGATCCTAACAGAGCGCGAATCGGCAGCAACAGGCGTGTTGGACTGGCTATTAGGGGGCAGGGCAATGCAGGGCAATGCGATGTTACTGGCTGCTATGTTACTGGCCGCATACTATTACTATGTTGGGGGCAATGTTACTGGCGGTTACTAATGTGGGGGCAATGTTACTGGCTATTATTACTAATGTGGGGGCAATGTTACTGGCTGTTATTAATGTGGGGGCAATGTTACTGGCTATTATTACTAATGTGGGGGCAATGTTACTGGCTGTGGGGGCAATGTTACTGTGGGGGCAATGTTACTGGCTATTATTACTAATGTGGGGGTTACTGGCTGTTATTAATGTTACTGGCTATTATTACTAATGTGGGGGCAATGTTACTGGCTATTATGTGGGGGCAATGTTACTGGCTATTATTACTAATGTGGGGGCAATGTTACTGGCTATTATTACTAATGTGGGGGCAATGTTACTGGCTATTATTACTATGTGGGGGCAATGTTACTGGCTATTATTACTAATGTGGGGGCAATGTTACTGGCTATTATTACTATGTTGGGGGCAATGTTACTGGCTATTATTACTATGTTGGGGGCAATGTTACTGGCTATTATTACTATGTTGGGTGGGGGCAATGTTACTGGTTGTTACTGGCTATTATTACTATGTGGGGGCAATGGGCTATTATTACTATGGCAATGTTAATGGCAATGTTATTATTATTACTAATGTGGGTGGGGGTGGTGTGAGTGTGATGACGAGTGGGGGGCAAATATTTTACTACAGTATTTGGTTCAGAATCTTTTTTTTCTAGATTTTCCTCCTTTAAAATTGGGTGCGTCTTATATGCCGGAGCGTCTTATACGGCGAAAAATACGGTATGTGCCCACTGACAATATACAAGGGCGGTACCAAAAGTAACACACAAGTGGGCAGAACTTTTTATTGTGTAAATATTTTAACCTTTAATAAAAAACAATTGAAAAACAGGAAAAAATGGTGGCGCTCAGAGTATTTACACATTTATAGCTTTTTAAGTGGCAGCTTCTTCAATTTCTATTTTTTCATAGGCGCAGTGGTGGTATTTAGTATTAGGGGCGGATCTACACTGATTATCAACAGTTCTTTTATAACTTTTTTTATTAACTTACATAGGTCATTCAAATGTCACATGATGGAGTAACTATAGTGACGCTTCCTTTATAGTAACTCTTCCTCTATAGTATCTCTTCCTCTATAGTGACTCTTCCTCTATAGTGACTATTCTTCTATAGTAACTCTTCCTCTATAGTGACTCTTCCTCTATAGTGACTCTTCCTCTATAGTAACTCTTCCTCTATAGTAACTCTTCCTCTATAGTAACTCTTCCTCTATAGTGACTCTTCCTCTATAGTGACTCTTCCTCTATAGTGACTCTTCCTCTATAGTGACTCTTCCTCTATAGTGACTCTTCCTCTATAGTGACTCTTCCTCTATAGTGACTCTTCCTCTATAGTGACTCTTCTTCTATAGTGACTCTTCTTCTATAGTGACTCTTCTCCTATAGTGACTCTTCCTCTATAGTGACTCTTCCTCTATAGTGACTCTTCCTCTATAGTAACTCTTCCTCTATAGTGACTCTTCCTCTATAGTGACTCTTCCTCTATAGTGACTCTTCCTCTATAGTGACTCTTCCTCTATAGTAACTCTTCTTCTATAGTAACTATTCCTTTATAGTGACTCTTCCTCTATAGTAATTCTTCCTCTATAGTGACTCTTCCTCTATAGTAATTCTTCCTCTATAGTGACTCTTCCTCTATAGTAACTCTTCCTCTATAGTGACTCTTCCTCTATAGTGACTCTTCCTCTATAGTAACTCTTCCTCTATAGTGACTCTTCCTCTATAGTGACTCTTCCTCTATAGTGACTCTTCCTCAATAGTGACTCTTCCTCTATAGTATCTCTTCCTCTATAGTGACTCTTCTCCTATAGTAACTCTTCCTCTATAGTGACTCTTCCTCTATAGTGACTCTTCCTCTATAGTAACTCTTCTTCTATAGTAACTATTCCTTTATAGTAACTCTTCCTCTATAGTAACTCTTCCTCTATATTAACTCTTCCTCTATAGTGACTCTTCCTCTATAGTAACTCTTCTTCTATAGTAACTCTTCCTCTATAGTGACTCTTCCTCTATAGTGACTCTTCCTCTATAGTAACTCTTCTTCTATAGTAACTCTTCCTCTATAGTGACTCTTCCTCTATAGTGACTCTTCCTCTATAGTAACTCTTCCTCTATAGTAACTCTTCCTCTATAGTGACTCTTCCTCTATAGTAACTCTTGCCCTATAGTGACTCTACCTCTATAGTATCTGTAACAGTATGGCCCGTGGGAACCAGAGACTTTTGAAGGATGTGGGGTACTCCTGTGCCAGCTTCACCAATGACTGGGTCTAGGGTCATCCTATTTCCGATAGGGGCATAGGATGACTGGGAAATGATATCATATATTACATGAGATGGGACATTAATGATAATTCATGTATTGAACGTCTGACATAGGAATGTGTATTGTGTATCAGGTGAATAGCTTGTGTGCTAATGACACTGTTTTGTGTGAAAATACTAGGGTTGTCCCGATACCACTTTTTTAGGACTGAGTACAAGTACCGATACTTTTTCTCAAGTAGTCGCCGATACCGAATACCGATACTTTTTTTAAATGTGTCCCCAAATGCAGCCATGTCCACCACATATGCAGCCATGTCCCCCACATATGCAGCCATGTCCCTCTAGCCATGTCCCTCCAGCCATGTCCCTCCAGCCATGTCCCTCCAGCCATGTCCCTCTAGCCTTGTCCCTCCAGCCATGTCCCTCTAACCATGTCCCTCTAGCCATGTCTCTCCAGCCATGTCCCTCCAGCCATGTCCCCCACATATGCAGCCATGTCCCTCCACCCATGTCCCCCACATATGCAGCCATTTCCCCCCAGCCATGTCCCCCACATATGCAGCCATGTCCCTCCAGCCATGTCCCTCCAGCCATGTCCCTCCAGCCATGTCCCTCCAGCCATGTCCCTATAGCCATGTCCCTCTAGCCATGTCCCTCCAGCCATGTCCCTCCAGCCATGTCCCCCACATATGCAGCCATGTCCCTCGAGCCATGTCTCTCTAGCCATGTCCCTCCAGCCATGTCCCCCACATATGCAGCCATGTTCCTCCAGCCATGTCCCCCACATATGCAGCCATTTCCCCCCAGCCATGTCCCCCACATATGCAGCCATGTCCCTCCAGCCATGTCCCTCCAGCCATGTCCCTCCAGCCATGTCCCTCCAGCCATGTCCCTCCAGCCATGTCCCTCTAGCCATGTCCTTCCAGCCATGTCCCCCCATACCTAGCCACCGAAAGCCGCCGATAGCCGCCGCCGCCGCACGGAGAACATCACAGCATTCATTTGAATAGCTGTTTTGCCCGCGCGTATAGACACTCCCCCTTGCTCGGGATTGGACAGATCACGATCACCCATCCAATCCCAAGCAAGGGGGAGTGTCTATACGCAGCGGGAACACTATAGCTATTCAAATGAAAGCTGTGATGTTCCCGCACGCCGTTTAACCCATGTGGCAGCTTTCGATGTGGGCGGCTTTCGATGCGGCGGCACCGTCAGTGGCGTGGGGGAAGTATTCTATTTAGGTATCGGGGTATTTGCGGGAGTACAAGTACTCCCGCAAATACTCGGTATCGATACCGATACTGGTATTGGTATCAGGACAACCCTAGAAAATACTATTGATAATAGATGTGGAATGTGACTTGTCAGCTGTAGTAATTAACTCCTGTAGATTATGTGCCAGAACGTCTGACATAGGAATGTGTATTGTGTATCAGGTGAATAGCTTGTCGCGGAGTCAGAATGTCTGGGTAATGACTAATAATTAACTCATCTGAATGTCATTATCCAAAAGAATGTGACTCTTCCTCTATAGTAACTCTTCCTCTATAGTAACTCTTCCTCTATAGTGACTCTTCTTCTATAGTAACTCTTCCTCTATAGTGACTCTTCCTCTATAGCGACTCTTCCTCTATAGCGACTCTTCCTCTATAGCGACTCTTCCTCTATAGTGACTCTTCCTCTATAGTGACTCTTCCTCTATAGTGACTCTTCCTCTATAGTAACTCTTCCTTTATAGTGACTCTTCCTCTATAGTAACTCTTCCTCTATAGTGACTCTTCCTCTATAGTAACTCTTCCTCTATAGTAACTCTTCCTCTATAGTGACTCTTCCTCTATAGTAACTCTTCCTCTATAGTAACTCTTCCCCTATAGTAACTGTAACGGTCACCACCGCTTACGACCTTCCATCCAACCACGACAAGCTTATCTGACACACTCCGACAATATTGCATACACAATCCATATCCATTCCCATAAACAAGACGAGACTCAAGCTCTGCACTTGCTTCAAAGATATGAGAATTTATTGGTATTTTCTCAGCTTCTTATACAGTCTCAAGCATAATGCAGTTAGTCACAGGACAATGTAGTCTCCACCCCCCTTCACACCATGGGGGGCTTCAATCACACTCTAAAAGGCATTCAGGTAAGCTAACCATGTAGACTTGTCGGCACCTCATCATCAATAGAGTTAACTCAGAGAGCATGACATTCCTGTAGACAATGACATAAAAACCAAACACTATCACACAATGGCAGAGTCTTGTGAGAGTGGGTGCAATCAACACCTTCAACGGAATGTCTTTTCAGTGAATAGCCAACACCTTAAGATATTTCAATAGCCTATTATACAAAGGTATGAGTCACTGTCTGGTTGACCTGGTCATGTCATCATGAACTCCTTGTGATATCTCAGTCCTGAAATGAAGTATTAATAATGTCCCATCTGTAATATATGAATTATGATTCTTTGTCACCCTATGGCCCTAGTGGACATAAGGTGACCTTAGACATAGGAATATCTCAGTCTGTCACGGTTCAATCCGTTACAGTAACTCTTCCCCTATAGTAACTCTTCCTCTATAGTGACTCTTCCCCTATAGTAACTCTTCCTCTATAGTGACTCTTCCTCTATAGTAACTCTTCCTCTATAGTAACTCTTCCCCTATAGTAACTCTTCCTCTATAGTGACTCTTCCTCTATAGTAACTCTTCTTCTATAGTGACTCTTCCTCTATAGTGACTCTTCCTCTATAGTAACTCTTCCTCTATAGTGACTCTTCTTCTATAGTAACTCTTCCTCTATAGTAACTCTTCCTCTATAGTGACTCTTCCTCTATAGTGACTCTTCCTCTATAATAACTCTTCCTCTATAGTGACTCTTCCTCTATAGTGACTCTTCCTCTATAATAACTCTTCCTCTATAGTAACTCTTCCTCTATAGTAACTCTTCTTCTATAGTGACTCTTCCTCTATAGTGACTCTTCCTCTATAGTGACTCTTCCTCTATAGTAACTCTTCTTCTATAGTAACTCTTCTTCTATAGTAACTCTTCTTCTATAGTAACTCTTCCTCTATAGTGACTCTTCCTCTATAGTGACTCTTCCTCTATAGTAACTCTTCCTCTATAGTGACTCTTCTTCTATAGTAACTCTTCCTCTATAGTAACTCTTCCTCTATAGTGACTCTTCCTCTATAGTGACTCTTCCTCTATAAGAACTCTTCCTCTATAGTGACTCTTCCTCTATAGTGACTCTTCTTCTATAATAACTCTGAACTCTTCCTCTAAAGCATGGGTCTCCAAACTTTTCAAACAACGAGCCAGTTTATTGTCCTTCAGACTTTAGGAGGGCCGGATTGTGGCCAGCAGGGGCAGAAAATGTCGGCATCAGTGAGAATAAATATGGCCTCAGGATTGGTGGTCAATAGAAGGAGTAGTGCACCTATTAGTAGGAGGAATAGTATCCCATAATTGGTATCAGTGAAAGAAAGAGTGCCCCATTGTTGGTGTTAGTGGGAGGAAAAGTGCCCCACATCAGTGGAAGGAATAGTGCCCCAAGGGCCTGATAGAAGCTAGCAAAGGGCCACATTTGGCCCTCGGGCCGCAGTTTGGAGACCCCTGCTCTATAGTAACTCTTCTTCTATAGTGACTCTTCCTCTATAGTAACTCTTCCTCTATAGTGACTCTTCCTCTATAGTGACTCTTCCTCTATAATAACTCTTCCTCTATAGTGACTCTTCCTCTATAGTGACTCTTCCTCTATAGTGACTCTTCCTCTATAATAACTCTTCCTCTATAGTGACTCTTCCTTTATAGTGACTCTTCTTCTATAATAACTCTGAAATCTTCCTCTATAGTGACTCTTCCTCTATAATAACTCTGAACTCTTCCTCTATAGTGACTCTTCCTCTATAATAACTCTGAACTCTTCCTCTATAGTGACTCTTCCTCTATAATAACTCTGAACTCTTCCTCTATAGTGACTCTTCTTCTATAATAACTCTGAACTCTTCCTCTATAGTGACTCTTCCTCTATAATAACTCTGAACTCTTCCTCTATAGTGACTCTTCTTATATAGTGACTCTTCCTCTATAGTGACTCTTCTTATATAGTGACTCTTCCTCTATAGTGACTCTTCTTATATAGTGACTCTTCCTCTATAGTGACTCTTCTTCATTGCAGGTAAATAATGGATTCCACACAGAAGCAATGTGCCGTCCTTGAGTTCTTGATGAAGGAGGGGTGTGTGCATGAGCACGTGCGCATTTCATAAGTGCATGTGAAGGGCAGTGAACTGATCTTGGTCTGCACACAGGAATCCAGAGGCGCCATCTTGCTCACTGGCATGCTCTTCCCCGACACCTTGTACTATATTTTCCTTTTATACCGGCCAGCTTACAAGCTTTAGGCACAATTAGTTTGTCTTGCAGGTAACGGCATTGCCAATATCAGCCTATCCAACCAGTGTAGATTTATCAGAAGGGATGATTAGCAATTCCACTTCAAAGCAGAAGATCCATAACCCAACAACTGAAGCCGCCCGCCATGGTATAGTTGGGTCATTACTCCCCCCCTTCCAATCCATTCCTCTTTATGGTGTAACTTATGTGGCGCCGGCCCCTTTTCATCTTCCATGAACTATAAGTCACGACGAGTAAAACTTCATTCTTTTATTTTTTTATTCTCTCCCGTGAAATCTGCTGCATCAATTTTTGACGCCATTAGCCGAAAGAGCTGAACGCGCAAGACATAAATTCCTTATTACCTTTAACGACCAAAAATGTAAACTTTATGATAAGAGGAATCTCAGGGCCGGGAAGACATTTACCTCGACTTATCGGCGTTCTGAAAAAAAAAAGAAGAGAGCAGAGCCTTCAAATTTAATACCGAGATACAATACGGCTGATAATATTCACGCATTGTTCTCGCCGTCGCAAAAACAGCTCCGGCGGCGGCACGCGGCTTCATTGTTAACGAGGTTTTAAAAAGAACGATGTATGTTTGTGAAATGTCTTCTTTATTGCCGTATAAAAAAAAAAAAAAAAGAAGAAAATTGCAGAGCGTAATTACAAACTTTCAGCGTTCTGCGCGGCTCTCGAAAATTGATTGGACATTTTGAAAATTAATTTCGTATTGACGGCGCGCTCCTCGCAAAAATGTGTTTATCATTAAATAACCAAAATCAATATAAATCTTAATTGCAAAAAAAAAAAATGTGATGCGTGGAGGTGATCTATATTTCATGTCTCGCCGTTTTATGCCGCCGATGACAGACTGGAATTCTGGCGGCGGCTGACTCCGCCGGTGGATTCTTCTCACTCTGCCCCCCTCCCCCCCCCTCCCTACGTTCGCTTCAATCTACTTAAGACTGAACCGGCTCGGTAGGTGGCATGATGATTAGCTTCATATTCCCACAGATTTAAGTTTCTTCATGTCCTCGCTTGTTTATGTGGCATGACGGCTTCCAGAACTCAGAATACAGAATAGATTGTTCCCAAAGGAGGTGGAACCCAAGAGATGAGCTGCTTCCATCACCCTGGTTCTTAAAGGGAAACTACACTCACCGGCCACTTTGGATTGGACCCTCTTTATTAGGTCCACCTTGCTAGTAGGGTGTTGGACCCCCTTTATTAAGCCCACCTTGCTAGTAGCGTGTTGGACCTCTTTTATTAGGTCTCCCTTGCTAGTAGCCGGTTGGACCCCCTTTATTAGATCCCCCTTGCTAGTAGTGGGATGGACCATCCTTTATTAGTTCCCCTTTGCTAGTAATGAGTGTTACCCCTTTTATTAGGTCCTCCTTGCTAGTAGTGGGTTGGACCCCCTTTGTTAGGTCCTCCTTGCTAGTAGCGTGTTGGACCCCCTTTATTAGGTCCTCCTTGCTAGTAGCGTGTTGGACCCCCTTTATTAAGCCCCCCTTGCTAGTAGCAGGTTGGATCCCCTTTATTAGGTCCACCTTGCTAGCAGTGGGTTGAACCCCCTTTATTAGATCCCCCTTGCTAGTAGCAGGTTGGACCCCCTTTATTAGGCCCCCCTTGCTAGTAGCAGGTTGGACCCCCTTTATTAGATTTTCCATGATAGTAGCGGGTTGGACCCCCTTTATTAGGCCCCCCTTGCTAGTAGCGTGTTGGACCTCTTTTATTAGGTCTCCCTTGCTAGTAGCCAGTTGGACCCCCTTTATTAGGTCCACCTTGCTAGTAGCAGGTAGGACCCCCTTTTTTAGATCCCCCTTGCTAGTAGCGTGTTGGACCCCCTTTATTAAGCCCACCTTGCTAGTAGCAGGTTGGATCCCCTTTATTAGGTCCACCTTGCTAGTAGCAGGTTGGACCCCCTTTATTAGGTCCACCTTGCTAGTAGCGGATTGGACCCCCTTTTTTAGATCCCCCTTGCTAGTAGCGTGTTGGACCCCCTTTATTAGGTCCACCTTGCTAGTAGCAGGTTGGATCCCCTTTATTAGGTCCACCTTGCTAGTAGCAGGTTGGACCCCCTTTATTAGGTCCACCTTGCTAGTAGCGGGTTGGACCCCCTTTATTAGGTCCACCTTGCTAGTAGCAGGTTGGACCCCCTTTATTAGGTCCACCTAGCTAGTAACGAGTTGGACCCCCTTTATTAGGTCCACCTTGCTAGTAACGAGTTGGACCCCCTTTATTAGGTCCCCCTTGCTAGTAGCAGGTTGGACCCCTTTATTAGGTCTACCTTGCTAGTACCGGGTTGGACCCCCTTTGTTAGGTCCTCCTTGCTAGTAGCGGGTTGGACCCTCCTTTATTAGGTCCTCCTTGCTAGTAGCGGGTTGGACCCCATTTATTAGGTCCTCCTTGCTAGTAGCGGGTTGGACCCTCCTTTATTAGGTCCTCCTTGCTAGTAGCGGGTTGGACCCCCTTTATTAGGTCCTCCTTGCTAGTAGCGGGTTGGACCCTCCTTTATTAGGTCCTCCTTGCTAGTAGCGGGTTTGAACCCCTTTATTAGGTCCTCCTTGCTAGTAGCGGGTTGGACCCCCTTTATTAGGTCCTCCTTGCTAGTAGCGGGTTGGACCCTCCTTTATTAGGTCCTCCTTGCTAGTAGCGGGTTGGACCCCCTTTATTAGGTCCCCCTTGCTAGTAGCGGGTTGGACCCTCCTTTATTAGGTCCTCCTTGCTAGTAGCGGGTTTGAACCCCTTTATTAGGTCCCCCTTGCTAGTAGAGGGTTGGACCCCCTTTATTAGGTCCCCCTTGCAAGTAGCGGGTTGGACCCTCCTTTATTAGGTCCTCCTTGCTAGTAGCGTATTGGACCCCCTTTATTAGGTCCTCCTTGCTAGTAGCGGGTTGGACCCCCTTTATTAGGTCCTCCTTGCTAGTAGCGGGTTGGACCCCCTTTATTAGGTCCTCCTTGCTAGTAGCGGGTTGGACCCCCTTTATTAGGTCCTCCTTGCTAGTAGCGGGTTGGACCTTCTTTATTAAGTCCACCTTGCTTGTAGCGTGTTGGGCCCCCTTTATTAAGCCCACCTTGCTAGTAGCAGGTTGGATCCCCTTTATTAGGTCCACCTTGCTAGTAGCGGGTTGGACCCTTCTTTATTAGGTCCTCCTTGCTAGTAGCGGGTTGGACCCCCTTTATTAGGACAATGAAGCAAGGCAAATTTGCCGTCCTTGCGGATAGATCTGTGGAAATGGGTGAACAGAAGTCCAAAGAGGCAAAGACCCTTGACCAAAAACCCAAAATACGGGGGCAGGACCACCAAATATGGATTGTTTCACCTCTCTGACCACAACCCTGGAAGCATCTGTCACTATAGGGTGGGTTCAACTTGGCTATGCGGGCCGGGACCCCGTACCAGCGAAGGAAGACCTTATAGGCTACGGCCTAGTCCTAGAGCTGGTGAGTTAAAAAAAAAAAAAAACACGATTAACGGTTCTGCGTTGGTTGGTGGTGTGTGATTAGCGGTGTAGAGATAAGAGCCGCCGCCGCCGCCGCCGCCGCGCCGTTCCACCCCAAACTTTTCAGCAGGTGTCAGCTGCAAAAACAGCCAACCGTCAATGAGAGAGAAAAATAAAAATCAAGGGCGTGCGTTCTTCCAGCTAATCAAGCACATTTATTAAAAGTTTCAGCTCCGTCTGTGGCAGAGCATGCCGGGAGTTTACCATAATCAGACACTTTCCTTTCAACCTTTCCAATCATGTGAGAAACATCGGGACGCCAAATCATCTTCAATCGAGAGCTTCGAGATGAACTGATTTCCTTCCCCCAGTAAGATGGAGATTATTTGCACGTCTTTTCCCGATTCCTCGTCTCGTGAAAGTTCAGCTTTGTTTTCTATTGTAGAGGACAGGACTTCCTTACCGGGAGCAGCGGCGGTGCGACGTTCATAGTGGGCGCAGGAGCGCCGCCCCCCTCTCTCCTGCACCCGTCACTCAATAATACATGGATTTGTGCATTGCATGAAGCTATGTATTGTCGCCGCTTCCGCCCCCTATTCAGGTGTCCGGCCCCCTGGTGAGCGCCGGCCATCTGAATAACAACGGTGGGGGTGGAAGTGCCTATCGGAGCCAGCAGCTGTGGGCTCTAATCGGCTTCCAAATGGTTAACCAGAGGGCGCACCGGGTTTGCGTTCCCTGGTTAACACTGACACGCGTCTCAGTCCCAATCAGGTTCACCGGGTCTGGTTACCGGTCACCTGATTGGCTGAAGCGACATCGAGGGCGGGTGAAGACAATGAGGGAGAGTGGAGGAGGATGGCTGACCCGAGAAAGCTAAGTGCCGAGCATGGGGGGGGGGACTGGCGGTATTTTGGGGCAATCTGGCAGCAATTGATGGCACAGTGGCGACAATTGATGGCACAGTAGCTGCATTTGATGGCACAGTGGCTCCGATTGATGGCACAGTGGCATCAATTGATGGGCACAGTGGCTGCGATTCATGGCACAGTGGCAACAATTGATGGGCACAGTAGCTGCATTTGATGGCACAGTGGATCCGATTGATGGCACAGTGGCAACAATTGATGGGCACAGTGGCTGCAATTGATGGCACAGTGGCTGCGATTGATGGCACACTGGCAACAATTGATGGGCACAGTAGCTGCATTTGATGGCACAGTGGATCCGATTTATGGCACAGTGGCAACAATTGATGGGCACAGTAGCTGCATTTGATGGCACAGTGGCTGCGATTGATGGCACAGTGGCAACAATTGATGGGCACAGTGGCTGCGATTGATGGCACAGTGGCTGTGATTCATGGCACAGTGGCAACAATTGATGGGCACAGAGGCAACAATTGATGGGCACAGTGGCTGCGATTGATGCCACAGTGGCAACAATTGATGGGCACAGTGGCTGCGATTGATGGGCACAGTGGCTGCGATTGATGGCACAGTGGCTGTGATTCATGGCACAGTGGCAACAATTGATGGGCACAGAGGCAACAATTGATGGGCACAGTGGCTGCGATTGATGCCACAGTGGCAACAATTGATGGGCACAGTAGCTGCGATTGATGGCACAGTGGCTGCGATTGATGGCACACTGGCAACAATTGATGGGCACAGTAGCTGCATTTGATGGCACAGTGGATCCGATTGATGGCACAGTGGCAACAATTGATGGGCACAGTGGCTGCGATTGATGGCATAGTGGCAACAATTGATGGCACAGTGGCAACAATTGATGGGCACAGAGGCAAGAATTGATGGGCACAGTGGCTGCGATTGATGCCACAGTGGCAACAATTGATGGGCACAGTGGCTGCGATTGATGGCACAGTGGCTGCGATTGATGGGTTTTTTTTTTCTATTTGTTTGCACCCCCAAAAAGTTTTGAGCACCGGCCGCCACTGACCGGGCGTGTTCCGTAACTTCCATAAAATATTCATGCTTTCCAGGAAAAATAAATAAAAAACGTACACCGGATGGGAGGAGCATCAAATCAAATGATAAGAGTCCCAATGAATAAATTGCTTTGCTATATAAACCGCTAATGTGTTTTGGGGGCCAGAAATGACTCCCCCTTCATCAGGGCTTTCCCTATTCCAAGTCTGATCAGCAGGGGGTGGTGGAGGGCATTTTTTTTTAATGCAACCAATTAAATTTGACTTTTTTATCCTTTGTTCTGGCCCTCCTTCTATTGTTATTTATTATTATTTTTTTGGTAACCTGCTTGGTTCCCATTGGTGGGTGTCCGTTGTGAGCATTCTAACTTGAACCAGTGAGCTCTGAATGCTTGTTTTTTTCCCTCTCACTCAGTGTCGGCTGGAGCTGAATATTTTTTGAAGGGGGGGGGGGGGGCAAACAAGACACCTGTCAACACCCTCCCCTCCCCATTGGCCTCCTTCCTGCGTCTCGTCCTCCATGGTAATGGCTTCCTCCTTGGCTGCTTTGAACCTTGCGTCTCTGGCTTCACGGCTGCTTCCCTAATTATTCCCTCGGCGCCCAATACGATCGCTCTGCCTCTCGGCCAATTGGGTCTTAAAGTGGTTGTAAACCCTTACACACCACTTTTCCCTACAGGAAAGCCTATAATAAGGCTTTCCTGTAGGTACTGGAAATATCTTGTAAACCTCTACGGTTTAGGAGTTATTTACCATATACAATTGGGCATGCGTGACATCGGCGCATGAGCAGGAGTGATGTCACATGACTCCGACCAGTCACACTAGAGGGGTCACCAGCAGGAGGAAGGAGGTCCTGATTCCTCTATATAGATCTTTATATATCACTAGAGGGGTCACCAGCAGGAGGAAGGAGGTCCTGATTCCTCTATATAGATCTTCATATCACTAGAGGGGTCACCAGCAGGAGGAAGGAGGTCCTGATTCCTCTATATGGATCTTTATATCACTAGAGGGGTCACCAGCAGGAGAAAGGAGGTCCTGATTCCTCTCTATAGATCTTCATATCACTAGAGGGATCACCAGCAGGAGGAAGGAGGTCCTGATTCCTCTATATAGATCTGTATATCACTAGAGGGGTCACCAGCAGGAGGAAGGAGGTCCTGATTCTTCTATATAGATCTTTATATCACTAGAGGGGTCTTCATCAGGAGGAAGGAGGTCCTGATTCCTCTCTATAGATCTTCATATCACTAGAGGGATCACCAGCAGGAGGAAGGAGGTCCTGATTCCTCTATATAGATCTGTATATCACTAGAGGGGTCACCAGCAGGAGGAAGGAGGTCCTGATTCTTCTATATAGATCTTTATATCACTAGAGGGGTCTTCATCAGGAGAAAGGAGGTCCTGATTCCTCTATATAGATCTGTATATCACTAGAGGGGTCACCAGCAGGAGGAAGGAGGTCCTGATTCCTCTATATAGATCTTTATATCACTAGAGGGGTCACCAGCAGGAGGAAGGAGGTCCTGATTCCTCTATATAGATCTTCATATCACTAGTGGGGTCACCAGCAGGAGGAAGGAGGTCCTGATTCCTCTCTATAGATCTTCATATCACTAGAGGGATCACCAGCAGGAGGAAGGAGGTCCTGATTCCTCTATATAGATCTTTATATCACTAGAGGGGTCACCAGCAGGAGGAAGGAGGTCCTGATTCCTCTCTATAGATCTTCATATCACTAGAGGGATCACCAGCAGGAGGAAGGAGGTCCTGATTCCTCTATATAGATCTTTATATCACTAGAGGGGTCACCAGCAGGAGGAAGGAGGTCCTGATTCCTCTCTATAGATCTTCATATAACTAGAGGGATCACCAGCAGGAGGAAGGAGGTCCTGATTCCTCTATATAGATCTTTATATCACTAGAGGGGTCTTCATCAGGAGAAAGGAGGTCCTGATTCCTCTATATAGATCTGTATATCACTAGAGGGGTCACCAGCAGGAGGAAGGAGGTCCTGATTCCTCTATATAGATCTTTATATCACTAGAGGGGTCACCAGCAGGAGGAAGGAGGTCCTGATTCCTCTATATAGATCTTTATATCACTAGAGGGGTCACCAGCAGGAGGAAGGAGGTCCTGATTCCTCTATATAGATCTTTATATCACTAGAGGGGTCAGCAGCAGGAGGAAGGAGGTCCTGATTCCTCTATATAGATCTTTATATATCACTAGAGGGGTCAACCAGGGCCGTCTTATTGAGCGCACAGCCCGGGGGGCCCCAAGTGCTCATGGTGCCCCATCAGGCCTGGCTCCACAACTGAAGCAGAGACAGAGGGCGAGTTAAGGCAACGGGACCGCAGTCACAGTGACACAGGCACACGGAGAGTGGTGATTTGTGGGGGGAGGGGATTTGCGAGCCGCACCCAAGTGACCGTCCGCCACTGGCAGACTCTCCGCCACAACAATCCCCTTATCTCGGACTCGGGGACGCGGCTCTCATCAGTCATGGCTGTTTCACACAGCCGAGCAGAGTAAAGCCGCCTCCCCCTCCATGTCTACGCAGGGGGAGGGGACCAGACCTGTGCATGTCCTGCGCTGGCGCTGTTAATTTGGGGTACATTATGGGTCTGGGGGGGTCTGTATTGTGGGGGGGGGTCTGCATAGTGTGGGGGAGTCTGTATTGTAGAGGGGTCTGCATAGTGTGGGGGGGTCTGTATTGTAGGGGGCGTCTGAATTGTAGGGGGGTCTGCACAGTGTAGGGAGCATGTATTGTAGGGGGGAGTCTGGATTGTAGGGGGGTCTGCACAGTATAAGGGGGAGTCTGTATTGTAGGGGGGAGTCTATATTGTAGGGGGGAGTCTGTACAGATTAGGGGGGTCTGTATTGTAGGGGGGAGTCTATATTGTAGGGGGGAGTCAATATTGTAGGGGGGAGTCTGTACAGATTAGGGGGGTCTGTATTGTAGGGGGGAGTCTGTATTGTAGGGGGATCTGCACAGTATAAGGGGGAATCTGTATTGTAGGGGGGAGTCTGTATTGTAGGGGGGAGTCTATATTGTAGGGGGGAGTCTATATTGTAGGGGGGAGTCTACATTGTAGGGGGGAGTCTTTATTGTAGGGGGGAGTCTGTACAGATTAGGGGGGTCTGTATTGTAGGGAGGAGTCTGTATTGTAGGGGGCTCTGCATAGTGTGGGGGGTCTGTATTGTAGGGGGCGTCTGTATTGTAGGGGGGTCTGCACAGTGTAGGGAGCAGGTATTGTAGGGGGGAGTCTGGATTGAAGGGGGGTCTGTACAGTATAAGGGGGGGTCTGTATTGTAGGGGGGAATCTGTATTGTAGGGGGGAGTCTGTACAGATTAGGGGGGTCTGTATTGTAGGGGGGAGTCTTTATTGTAGGCAGGAGTTTTTATTGTAGGGGGGAGTCTATATTGTAGGGGGGAGTCTGTACAGATTAGGGGGGTCTGTAGTGTAGGGGGGAGTCTGTATTGTAGGGGGGTCTGCACAGTGTAAGGGGGAGTCTGTATTGTAGGGGGGAGTCTGTACAGATTAGGGGGATCTGTTTTGTAGGGAGGAGTCTATTGTAGGGGGCTCTGTATTGTAGGGGGGTCTGCACTGTAGGGGGTCTGCACTGTAGGGGGGTCTGCACTGTAAGGGGGTCTGCACTGTAAGGGGGGTCCGCACTGTAGGGGGGTTTTATTTCATTTAAATGTGTTGCGTTTGGCGAGCATTAGTGCAGGCTTGTGGGGGGCCCCAGTGCGCTACTTTGCCCAGGGGCCCATTATGCTATTACGTTGGCCCTGGGGTCACCACTATGTTTCTATGTCACCCCTAGTCATAGAAGTCAATGAACCCCCGGGGGGGGGGGGGGCGGGGACTTGTAGACTATAGACGGGGCATTCATGTCCAACACCTACTGTGAAAATAGATTGTCAGTTCTTGGGGGAAAGTAAGCAATTTGTGGCAAATAGAAGTCTATTTCTGTTGACAGATAAGTGCTGCCCGCAGAACGCCGCCCGCAGAACGCCGAGCCGAGAAATCGTTTTCAGCTTCAGAATTGGAAATCACGTATTTTGTCAGCACAAACCTTTCGGCGCGCTGAATGTGGACAGAGATTGGCAGAGCTTTGAAGATCGCAATTGAAGTATTTTGTCGGAAAGGAACTCTGTTTGGAGTCGTAATACTGCAGCTTTTTTTTTTGCACACAGACTTTGGAAATAAATTGTCAGCTTCTAGGAACTGGGACAGCGACGCCGATAAGAAAAAAAAAACAGGTCAAGTGCGGAGGAGGGGCTGTCAGGGATGAGCTTATATTCTCCTGCTGCTCAGAGATTTGTCACCAGCCGTGCGCAGTTCTTTTCCTTCCAAATCGAAATTTAAACAAAATTTTCGTTATTTTGAAATTTCCGAACTTCAAAAATGTCAAATGTAAAGAGTGTGGCACAGTGGCGGTGCGTCTATAGAGGGCGCCGGAGCGCCGCCCCCTCTGGCTCTCGCACCGCCACTGATTACAATTACACAGATTCATTGCATTGCATGAATCTATGTTATTGTTGGCGCTGCCGCCGACTATTCAGATGGCCGCATGGCAGGAGCGGACTGACCATTGGGACTTTTGGGCACTTGCCCGAGGGCCCCATGCCACTAGGGGGCCCCATCAGGGTTGCCAGGCTCAGTAAAACCAGGGACAGTATGTAAAAATCTGTCCCTGATATGTCCGAAACCGACATGCTTTTGATGTGAAAATCCTGAGATTTGAGCTGCCCTGCCTCTGCACTGCCTCCTGGCGTGGTGGCCGTCTGTAAGCCCAGGGGCCCCATAATCTTCTATTGCCCGGGGGCCCCATGGGTTGTCAGTCCACCCCTGCCGGATGGTGAGCGCCGACCACCTGAATAACGGCAGCTGGTTGGCTGTGTGGAAGTGCCTGTCACTTATCTAAGGGACGTACGGGGGTGTGTTCCTTGGATAAGACTGACAGGCGTCTCAGCCAATCAGGTTCACTGGTTCTAGTTACCGGTAACCTGATTGGCTGAAGCGTCATCGAGGGCGAGAGAAGACATCGAGGGATGTGGAAGGAGGGTGGCTGACCCCCAGAAAGGTAAGTGACGGGCGGGGAGGGGCGTTTTACAGGGTACAGCGACGACAATAGACACAGTGGCATCAATGGGCACAGTGGCGACAATTAAAGGGCACAGTGGCATCAATGGGCACAGTGGCGAGAATTAAAGGGCACAGTGGGATCAATTGGCACAGTGGCGAGAATTAAAAGGCAAAATGGTAACAATTGGCACAGTGGCGACAGTTGATGGACACAGTGGCTGCGTTTTGATGGCTCAGTGGCTGCATTTGATGGGCACAGTGAGGCTGCACTTGTTTCTTTTTTTCCGTTTGCGCCCCCCCCCAAAAATGTTGAGCACCAGCCGCCACTGGTATGGCACAACTACAAACCTACCAAGACACGGCCGTCTACCTTAACTGACCGGGCCGGGCAAGGACAGCGTTCATCAGAGAAGCAGCCAAGAGGTCCATGGTAACTCTGGAGGAGCTGCACAGGAGCCGCACAGCTCAGGGGGGAGAATCTGTCCACAGGACAACTATTAGTGGTGCTCTCCACAGGACAACTATTAGTGGTCTCTCCACAGGACAACTATTAGTGATGCTCTCCACAGGACAACTATTAGTGGTGCTCTCCACAGGACAACTATTAGTGGTCTCTCCACAGGACAACTATTAGTGATGCTCTCCACAGGACAACTATTAGTGATGCTCTCCACAGGACAACTATTAGTGGTGCTCTCCACAGATCTGCCCTTTACGGAAGAGTGACAAGAAGAAAGACATTGGGGAAAGAAAGACATAAGAAGTCCTGTTTGCAGTTTGTGAGAAGCCATGTGAGGGAGGGGACATAGCAAACATGTGGGGGAGGGGACACAGCAAACATGTGGGGGAGGGGACACAGCAAACACGTGGGGGAGGGGACACAGCAAACACGTGGGGGGAGGGGACACAGCAAACATGTGAAGGGAGGGGACACAGCAAACATGTGGGGGAAGGGGCTCTGGTCACATGACACCAAAATTCAACTTTTCCGCTACGTGTGGGCAAAACTAACACTGCACATCACCCTGAACACACCATCCCCACCGTGAAACATGGTGGTGGCAGCATCATGTGGTGGGGATGCTTTTCTTCAGCAGGGACAGGGAAGCTGGTCAGAGTTGATGGGAAGATGGATGGAGACAAATACAGGACAATCTTAGAAGAAAACCTATTAGAGTCTATAAAAGACTTGAGACCGGGGGGAGGGGGGGGTTCACCTTCCAGCAGGACAACAACCCTGAAGTACAGCCAGAGCTACAATGGGATGGTTTAGATCAAAGCCTATTCATGTGTTAGAATGGCCCAGTCACAGTCCAGACCTAAATCACATTGAGAATCTGTGGACAAGACCTGAAAATCGCTGATCACAGACGCTCTCCATCCAATCTGACAGAGACAGAGATATTTAACACAGAAGAATGGGCAGAAATGTCCCTCTCTAGATGTGCAAAGCTGGTAGAGACCCCCAAATAGACTTGTAGAGAAAGGGGGTTCTACAAAGTATTGACTCCGGGGGGCGCCATACATAAATTAAGAAATTAATAGAATGTCCCCCCCCCCCCAAATCCATACCAGACCCTTATCTGGGCATGCAGTCTGGCAGGTCAGGAAAGGGGGGGGGAGCAGGTTCTGTCCCTCCACCCCAAAGCACCCTGTCCCCATGTTGATGGAACATTTTTAAACTATTTTATTACAGGAGGAGAGAGGGAGGGGGGGCTCAGAGCTGTGGGAGGGCTTCACCCACTTTAGGCTACCTGCAGAAAACTACAGAAAGGGGTGGAGACAAGACCAATCATATTGTCAAGGGAAGATAGGGGGGCTCAGAGCTGTTGAAGGGGCCCAGCAGGCTCCACCCACTACAGGAGGAGGTGGAGACAAGACCAGTCACAATGAACAAGGGAAGATAGGGGGCTCAGAGCTGTGGGAGGGGCCAGTAGGCTCCACCTACTTTAGGCTGCCTGCAGGAGGGGGTGGAAACAAGACCAGTCACCCTGCACAAGAGAAGAGAAAGCAGAGCTGTAGAAGGGGCCCAGCAGGCTCCACCCACTACAGGAGGAGGTGGAGACAAGACCAGTCACAATGTACAAGGGGAGTGAGGGGGCTCAGAGCTGTGGGAGGGGCCCAGCAGGCTCCACCTACTTTAGGTTACCTGCAGGAGGGGTGGAAACAAGACCAGTCACCCTGCACAAGAAGAGAGAGCAGAGCTGTTGAATGGGCCCAGCAGGCTCCACCCACTACAGGAGTAGACAGACATAAGACCAATCACCCCGAACAAGTGAGAGAGGGGGCCCAAAGTTGTGGTAGGGGCCCGGTAGGCTCCATCTACTTTAGGCTGCCTGCAGAAAACTACAGGTGGGGCGGAGACAAGACCAGTCACCCTGCACAAGGACAGAGAGCAGAGATGTTGGAGGGGCCCAGAAGGCTCCACCCACTACAGGAGGAGGCGGAGACAAGACCAGCCACCCTGAACAAGGGGAGAGAGGGGGCTCAAGGATGTAGGAGGGGCCCAGTAGCTCCACCTACTTTAGGCTGCCTGCAGAAAACTACAGGAGTGGGCTGAGACAAGACCAGTCACCCTGAACAAGGTGAGAGAGGGGAAGCAGAGCTGTGGGAGGGGCCCAGCAGGCTCCACCTACTTTAAGCTACCTGCAGAAAACTACAGGTGGGGGCAGAGACAAGACCAGTCACCCTGCACAAGAAGAGAGCAGAGCTGTTGGAGGGGCCCAGCAGGCTCCACCCACTACAGGAGGAGGTGGAGACAAGACCAGTCACAATGAACAAGGGGAGAGAGGGGGCTCAGAGCTGTGGTAGGGTCCCGGTAGGCTCCACCTACTTTTGGCTACGTTCAGAAAGCTACAGGAGGGGGCGGAGACAAGACCAGTCACCCTGCACAAGGAGAGGGAGCAGAGCTGTAGAAGGGGTCCAGCAGGCTCCACCCACTACAGGAGAAGGTGGAGACAAGACCAGTCACCCTAAACAAGGGAAGAGAGGGGGCCCAGAGATGTAGGAGGGTCCCGGAAGGCTCCACCTACTTTTGGCTACGTTCAGAAAACTACAGGAGGGGGCGGAGACAAGACCAGTCACCCTGCACAAGAAGAGAGAGCAGAGCTGTTGAAGGGGGCCCAGCAGGCTCCACCCACTACAGGAGGGGGCGGAGACAAGACCAGTCACCCTGCACAAGAAGAGAGAGCAGAGCTGTAGAAGGGGGCCCAGCAGGCTCCACCCACTACAGGAGGGGGCGGAGACAAGACCAGTCACCCTGCCCAAGAAGAGAGAGCAGAGCTGTTGAAGGGGGCCCAGCAGGCTCCACCCACTACAGGAGGGGGCGGAGACAAGACCAGTCACCCTGCACAAGAAGAGAGAGCAGAGCTGTTGAAGGGGGCCCAGCAGGCTCCACCCACTACAGGAGGGGGCGGAGACAAGACCAGTCACCCTGCACAAGAAGAGAGAGCAGAGCTGTTGAAGGGGGCCCAGCAGGCTCCACCCACTACAGGAGGGGGCGTAGACAAGACCAGTTCCCCTGCACAAGGAGAGGGAGCAGCAGTGAGTGGTCTTTATTACAGGAAGTCTCACACCGGATTATTGCACAGATCTGGAATTATTACACAAGGATCACCGAGGTTCCAGAAGAAGTCACGTGACCGATGGATATAGACGTATTTATTGATCCCGGGGTTGAGCTGTAAGTCTGTATTTTTGTACTTATAGGTGACTCGGTATTCTAGAACTTCCCTGACATCTGTAGGATGCGCGTTGCATGCGAGATGTTCGGTACATATAATGCGTCGCGGTGACTGCCGAGCGCCTTGTGAGTTCCTGACAATCTAGAGATGTGCAGAGGATTTATCATAGAAGCACAGCGCCCCCTACTGTCAAATCACCAGTCACTGCACAGGAACAGCCACATCGTCACCCTGATTGCAGCAAAAATATTCCATGTTCTGCGTCTCGTCTCAGCCGAGCGGAATATTCTCTAATAAAATACAAAACCTTCTCTGCAGGATTCCTCCTCTGCGTGTTACAAGCGATTCTCTGTATGAATCCCGGGAAAGAGAGACAAGATCGGCCTAAACAATGAGAGGTGTGCAGTGCGATCCGTCCGAGACCGGCACCGCGCCGCCGCCGCCCTCCAAATGTGTCACCTTCCCCGAAATCCCAGAACATCGCTCCCAACTGTCCCGGATTTGAAGTCCTCTGTCCCACTTTCCTCCTCATTTGTCCCTTGTGTTGGTCTTGTTGCTTACAAGTTCAAATCAGTATTTTTATTTTTTTGCTAGAAAATGACTTAGAACACCCAAGTAAGAGTAAGGAAAGATAAGGGTCCCTACCTGCCACAAAAAACACCCCCCCCCCTCCCCCCCGGTGGCCTGGAAATACATTCTCTTCCACAGCAGATTTCTTGTTTTGGGGGAATACACAGTGCCCCCCACCTGTCATGGTGCCCCCCACCTGTCACAGTGCCCCCTACATGTCACAGTGCCCCCTCCTGTCACAGTGCCCCCTACATGTCATGGTGCCCCCCTCCTGTCACAGTGCCCCCTACATGTCACAGTGCCCCCTCCTGTCACAGTGCCCCCTACATGTCATGGTGCCCCCCTCCTGTCACAGTGCCCCCTACATGTCAAGTGCCCCCCACCTGTCACAGTGCCCCCCCACCTGTCACAGTGCCCCCCCCCACATGTCTCATACTGCCACCCTTCTTTCACACCGCCCCCTACCTGTCACCCTGCCCTCTCCTTTCACAGTACCCCCCTCCTGGCATAGTGCCCCACCTGTCACTTTGCCCCCTTCTTTTCACACTGCCCCCACCTGTCATACTGCCCCATCTCTCATAACGCACCCCTCCTGTCATACTGCCCCCTACCTGTCACTCTGCCGTCTCCTTTCACAGTGTCCTTCTGCTGTCATACTGCCCCCCACCTGTCATAATGCTCCCCACATGTCATACTGCCCACCTTCTGTCACTCTGCCTTCTCCTTTCACACTGTCCTTCTCCTGTCATACTGCCCCCCACCTGTCTTACTGCCCCCACCTGTCATAATAACCCCCCACCTGTCTTACTGCCCCCACCTGTCATAATACCCCCCCTCCTGTCATACTGCCCCCTCCTGTCATACTGCCCCCCTCCTGTAATACTGCCCCCTACCTGTCACCCTGCTGTCTCCTTTCACAGTGTCCTTCTGCTGTCATACTGCCCCCACCTTTCATACTGCCCCCCTCCTGTCATACTGCCCCCTCCTGTCACACTGCCCCCTCCTGTCATTCTGCCCCCACCTGTCATACTGCCTCCTACCTTTTTATACTGCCCCCTCCTGTTATATTGCCCCCTCCTGTCATACTGCCCCACCTGTCATAATACCCCCCTCCTGTCATACTGCCCCCCACCTGTCATAATACCCCCCCTCCTGTCATACTGCCCCCTCCTGTCACACTGCCCCTCCTGTCATTCTGCCCCCACCTGTCATACTGCCTCCTACCTTTTTTTACTGCCCCCTCCTGTTATATTGCCCCCTCCTGTCATACTGCCCCACCTGTCATAATACCCCCCTCCTGTCATACTGCCCCCCACCTGTCATAATACCCCCCCTCCTGTCATACTGCCCCCCACCTGTCATAATACCCCCCCTCCTGTCATACTGCCCCCCACCTGTCATAATGCCCCCTCCGGTCATAATGCCTCCCTCCTGTCACACTGCCCGCCACCTGTCATAATACCCCCCCTCCTGTCATACTGCCCCCCACCTGTCATAATACCCCCCTCCTGTCATACTGCCCCCCTCCTGTCATGGTGCCCCCTCCGGTCATAATGCCTCCCTCCTGTCACACTGCCCGCCACCTGTCATGCCAAAATGCACCTTCACTTGTGTGTACAAAAATGCTGGCACCAGTCCTACAACCAGGTACATGACCGTGGCCCTTCGGTGATGTCAGGGGCCACTGGTGTAATACTGCCCCCTACCTGTCACCCTGCTGTCTCCTTTCACAGTGTCCTTCTGCTGTCATACTGCCCCCACCTTTCATACTGCCCCCCTCCTGTCATACTGCCCCCTCCTGTCACACTGCCCCCTCCTGTCATTCTGCCCCCACCTGTCATACTGCCTCCTACCTTTTTATACTGCCCCCTCCTGTTATATTGCCCCCTCCTGTCATACTGCCCCACCTGTCATAATACCCCCCTCCTGTCATACTGCCCCCCACCTGTCATAATACCCCCCCTCCTGTCATACTGCCCCCTCCTGTCACACTGCCCCCTCCTGTCATTCTGCCCCCACCTGTCATACTGCCTCCTACCTTTTTTTACTGCCCCCTCCTGTTATATTGCCCCCTCCTGTCATACTGCCCCACCTGTCATAATACCCCCCTCCTGTCATACTGCCCCCCACCTGTCATAATACCCCCCCTCCTGTCATACTGCCCCCCACCTGTCATAATACCCCCCCTCCTGTCATACTGCCCCCCACCTGTCATAATGCCCCCTCCGGTCATAATGCCTCCCTCCTGTCACACTGCCCGCCACCTGTCATAATACCCCCCCTCCTGTCATACTGCAGCCCACCTGTCATAATACCCCCCCTCCTGTCATACTGCCCCCTCCTGTCACACTGCCCCCTCCTGTCATTCTGCCCCCACCTGTCATAATGCCCCCTCCGGTCATAATGCCTCCCTCCTGTCACACTGCCCGCCACCTGTCATAATACCCCCCCTCCTGTCATACTGCCCCCCACCTGTCATAATACCCCCCTCCTGTCATACTGCCCCCCTCCTGTCATGGTGCCCCCTCCGGTCATAATGCCTCCCTCCTGTCACACTGCCCGCCACCTGTCATGCCAAAATGCACCTTCACTTGTGTGTACAAAAATGCTGGCACCAGTCCTACAACCAGGTACATGACCGTGGCCCTTCGGTGATGTCAGGGGCCACTGGTGAGGCCCCTAAACCTCATAAACTGACCACGTCTGCATTAGACCGGTCTTATTTGCACCCTATACAAGCTCTCCACCTGTCTGAAACCTGCAGACGTCTGCGTGCGGCCCGTCAACGTGTTACGCTTCACAAAGTTGCACGATTACAATTGATCTCGGCTATCGGCGGAGCGGTGGGTGAGACGACGCCCTCTGGTGGCAGAAAATCTAAACACAAATCTGGGAACAGATAAAACAAAGAAAGATACCCGGAGACTAATTACCAGCGAATAATCCGATCTTCACCCAAGGGGCGAAACGCGTCACCGACACAACGCAGAACCGCCAGGACTAGAGACCTCCCCGGCATTCCCAAGGCCCGGGCTGAATATATATAATAGTGATAATAATGGAGCCGGAGGAGCAAAAAACAACAATTTCACTTATGGAAAATAAATCTGTACACATAAGTAATCAGTCTTCTATTTGTTAACCACTTCAGCCCCGGACCATTTGGCTGCCCAATGACCGGGCCGCTTTTTGCGATTCGGCACTGCGTCGCTTTAACTGGTTGCCGACCAGCCGCCGCAGTTATACGGTGGCAGGTCGGCTCCCCTGCGCGTAGCTCTAAGTCGGCCCTTAAAGCGGCCACTAGGGGCGCGCGCGTCCGCCGGCGGCCAGCGCGCGCGCCCCCGCTCACCCCCGAGTCCCGTGCGCGTGCCCGGCAGGCGCGATCGCCACCGGACACTTGCCATTGCTCGGTACAGAGCAAGGACCGGGAGCTGTGGGTGTAAACAGCTCCCGGTCCTGTCAGCGGGGGAAACGCTGATCTTCTGTTCACACAATGTATGAACAGAAGATCAGTGATTCCCCCCAGTGAGGCCACTCCCCCCTCATACAGTTAGAACACACCCAGGAACACACTTAACCCCTTCCCCGCCCCCTAGTGTTAACCCCTTCACTGCCAATGGCATTTTTATAGTAATACAATGCATTTTTATAGCACTGATCGCTATAAAAATGCCAATGGTCCCAAAAATGTGTCAAAAGTGTCCGAAGTGCCCGCCATAATGTCGCAGTACTGAAAAAAAAACGCTGATCGCCGCCATTACTGGTAAAAAAAAAAATATTAATAAAAATGCCATAAAACTATCCCCTTTTTTGTAAACGCTATAAATTTTGCGCAAACCAATCTTTTTACGACCGCGCAATTGTCAGTTAAATCGTCGCAGCGCCGAATCGCAAAAAGTGCTCTGGTCGTTGGGCAGCAATATGGTCCGGGGGTTAAGTGGTTAACTGACAATTGCGCGGTCGTGCGACGTGGCTCCCAAACAAAATTGGCGTCCTTTTCCCCCACAAATAGAGATTTCTTTTGGCGGTATTTGATCGCCTCGGCAGATTTTTATTTTTTGCGCTATAAACAAAAACAGAGCGACAATTTTGAAAAAAAAAACAATATTTTTTACTTTTTGCTGTAATAAATATCCCCCAAAAATATAAAAAAAAAAAACATTTTTTTTCCTCAGTTTAGGCCGATACGTATTTTTCTACATATTTTAGGTAAAAAAAAATCGCAATAAGCGTTTATTGATTGGTTTGCGCAAAAGTTATAGCGTTTACAAAATAAGGGATAGTTTTATGGTATTTTTATTAATATTTTTTTTTTACTAGTAATGGCGGCGATCAGTGATTTTTATCGTGACTGCGACATTATGGCGGACACATCGGACACTTTTGACGCCATTTTGGGACCATTGTCATTTATACAGCGATCAGTGCTATAAAAATGCACTGATTACTGTGTAAATGACACTGGCAGGGAAGGGGTTAACCACTAGGGGACGGGGAAGGGGTTAAGTGTGTCCTAGGGAGTGATTCTAACTGTTAGGGGGCGTGGCTTACTGTGACATGACACTGATCACTGCTCCGGATGACAGCGAGCAGAAGATCAGTGTCCTGTCACTAGGCAGAACAGGGAGATGCCTTGTTTACGCAGGCATCCACCCGTTCTGCCACTCCGTGACACAATCGCGGGACACCGGCGGACATCGAGTTTCCCGGTGGGCCGATTGGTTAGTGGGCCCGGCTTGGCTGTGTCACTCACTCGTCTCTCTGATCTGTCACATTTATGCTAATGCCTGCGGCCGGGGGTGCTAGCCAATAGCCTTCATCGTGGCCACAACACTGCTGGTAATGGGGACTCTGATGTAAGGGGGGCTCTGATGTAAGGGGGCTGCTGGTAATGGGGACTCTGATGTGAGGGGGCTGCTGGTAATGGGCACTCTGATGTAAGGGGGGCTCTGATGTAAGGGGGCTGCTGGTAATGGGGACTCTGGTGTAAAGGGGGCTGCTGGTAATGGGGACTCTGGTGTAAGGGGGCTGCTGGTAATGGGCACTCTGATGTAAGGGGGGCTCTGATGTAAGGGGGCTGCTGGTAATGGGGACTCTGATGTAAGGGGGCTGCTGGTAATGGACACTCTAATGTAAGGGGGGCTCTGATGTAAGGGGGCTGCTGGTAATGGGGACTCTGGTGTAAGGGGGCTGCTGGTTATGGGCACTCTGATGTAAGGGGGGCTCTGATGTAAGGGGGCTGCTGGTAATGGGGACTCTGATGTAAGGGGGCTGCTGGTAATGGGGACTCTGATGTAAGGGGGCTGCTGGTAATGGGGACTCTGATGTAAGGGGGCTGCTGGTAATGGGGACTCTGATGTAAGGGGGCTGCTGGTAATGGGGACTCTGATGTAAGGGGCTGCTGGTAATGGGCACTCTGGTGTAAGGGGGCTGCTGGTAATGGGGACTCTGATGATAATGGGGCTGCTGGTTATGGGGACTCTGATGTAAGGGGGGCTCTGATGTAAGGGGGCTGCTGGTAATGGGGACTCTGATGTAAGGGGGCTGCTGGTAATGGGGACTCTGGTGTAAGGGGGCTGCTGGTAATGGGGACTCTAATGTAAGGGGGCTGCTGGTAATGGGGACTCTAATGTAAGGGGGCTGATGGTAATGGGGATTCTGATTTTAAGGGGTTTGCTGGTAATGGGGACTCTGATGTAAGGGGGCTGCTGGTAATGGGGACTCTGATGTAAGGGGGCTGCTGGTAATGGGGACTCTGATGTAAGGGGGCTGATGGTAATGGGGATTCTGATGTAAGGGGGCTGATGGTAATGGGGACTCTGATGTAAGGGGGCTGCTGGTAATGGGGACTCTGATGTAAGGGGGACTCTGATGTAAGAGGGCTGCTGGTAATGGGGACTCTGATGTAAGGGGGACTCTGATGTAAGAGGGCTGCTGGTAATGGGGACTCTGATGTAAGGGGGCTGCTGGTAATGGGGACTCTGATGTAAGGGGGCTGCTGGTAATGGGGACTCTGGTGTAAGGGGGCTGCTGGTAATGGGCACTCTGATGTAAGGGGGGGTCTGATGTAAGGGGGCTGCTGGTATTTGCACTCTGGTGTAAGGGGCTGCTGGTAATGGTGACTCTGATGATAATGGGGCTGCTGGTTATGGGGACTCTGATGTAAGGGGGGCTCTGATGTAAGGGGGCTGCTGGTAATGGGGACTCTGATGTAAGGGGGCTGCTGGTAATGGGGACTCTGGTGTAAGGGGGCTGCTGGTAATGGGGACTCTAATGTAAGGGGCTGATGGTAATGGGGATTCTGATGTAAGGGGGCTGCTGGTAATGGGGACTCTGATGTAAGGGGGACTCTGATGTAAGAGGGCTGCTGGTAATGGGGACTCTGATGTAAGGGGGCTGCTGGTAATGGGGACTCTGGTGTAAGGGGGCTGCTGGTAATGGGCACTCTGATGTAAGGGGGGGGTCTGATGTAAGGTGGCTGCTGGTAATGGGCACTCTGGTGTAAGGGGGCTGCTGGTTATGGGCACTCTGATGTAAGGGGGGCTCTGATGTAAGGGGGCTGCTGGTAATGGGGACTCTGATGTAAGGTGGCTGCTGGTAATGGGGACTCTGATGTAAGGAGGCTGCTGGTAATGGGGACTCTGATGTAAGGGGGCTGCTGGTAATGGGGACTCTGGTGTAAGGGGGCTGCTGGTAATGGGCACTCTGATGTAAGGGGGGCTCTGATGTAAGGGGGCTGCTGGTAATGGGGACTCTGATGGTAATGGGGCTGCTGGTTATGGGGACTCTGATGGTAATGAGGCTGCTGGTTATGGGGACTCTGATGTAAGGGGGGCTCTGATGTAAGGGGGCTGCTGGTAATGGGGACTCTGATGTAAGGGGGCTGCTGGTAATGGGGACTCTGGTGTAAGGGGGCTGCTGGTAATGGGGACTCTAATGTAAGGGGGCTGATGGTAATGGGGATTCTGATGTAAGGGGGCTGCTGGTAATGGGGACTCTGATTTTAAGGGGTTTGCTGGTAATGGGGACTCTGATGTAAGGGGGCTGCTGGTAATGGGGACTCTGATGTAAGGGGGCTGATGGTAATGGGGATTCTGATGTAAGGGGGCTGATGGTAATGGGGACTCTGATGTAAGGGGGCTGCTGGTAATGGGGACTCTGATGTAAGGGGGACTCTGATGTAAGAGGGCTGCTGGTAATGGGGACTCTGATGTAAGGGGGACTCTGATGTAAGAGGGCTGCTGGTAATGGGGACTCTGATGTAAGGGGGCTGCTGGTAATGGGGACTCTGATGTAAGGGGGCTGCTGGTAATGGGGACTCTGGTGTAAGGGGGCTGCTGGTAATGGGCACTCTGATGTAAGGGGGGGTCTGATGTAAGGGGGCTGCTGGTATTTGCACTCTGGTGTAAGGGGCTGCTGGTAATGGGGACTCTGATGATAATGGGGCTGCTGGTTATGGGGACTCTGATGTAAGGGGGGCTCTGATGTAAGGGGGCTGCTGGTAATGGGGACTCTGATGTAAGGGGGCTGCTGGTAATGGGGACTCTGGTGTAAGGGGGCTGCTGGTAATGGGGACTCTAATGTAAGGGGGCTGATGGTAATGGGGATTCTGATGTAAGGGGGCTGCTGGTAATGGGGACTCTGATGTAAGGTGGCTGCTGGTAATGGGGACTCTGATGTAAGGAGGCTGCTGGTAATGGGGACTCTGATGTAAGGGGGCTGCTGGTAATGGGGACTCTGGTGTAAGGGGGCTGCTGGTAATGGGCACTCTGATGTAAGGGGGGCTCTGATGTAAGGGGGCTGCTGGTAATGGGCACTCTGGTGTAAGGGGGCTGCTGGTAATGGGGACTCTGATGGTAATGGGGCTGCTGGTTATGGGGACTCTGATGTAAGGGGGGCTCTGATGTAAGGGGGCTGCTGGTAATGGGGACTCTGATGTAAGGGGGCTGCTGGTAATGGGGACTCTGGTTTATGGGGGCTGCTGGTAATGGGGACTCTAATGTAAGGGGGCTGATGGTAATGGGGATTCTGATGTAAGGGGGCTGCTGGTAATGGGGACTCTGATTTTAAGGGGTTTGCTGGTAATGGGGACTCTGATGTAAGGGGGCTGCTGGTAATGGGGACTCTGATGTAAGGGGGCTGATGGTAATGGGGATTCTGATGTAAGGGGGTGATGGTAATGGGGACTCTGATGTAAGGGGGCTGCTGGTAATGGGGAACTGATGTAAGGGGGACTCTGATGTAAGAGGGCTGCTGGTAATGGGGACTCTGATGTAAGGGGGACTCTGATGTAAGAGGGCTGCTGGTAATGGGGACTCTGATGTAAGGGGGCTGCTGGTAATGGGGACTCTGATGTAAGGGGGCTGCTGGTAATGGGGACTCTGGTGTAAGGGGGCTGCTGGTAATGGGCACTCTGATGTAAGGGGGGGTCTGATGTAAGGGGGCTGCTGGTATTTGCACTCTGGTGTAAGGGGGCTGCTGGTAATGGGGACTCTGATGATAATGGGGCTGCTGGTTATGGGGATTCTGATGTAAGGGGGCTGATGGTAATGGGGACTCTGATGTAAGGGGCTGCTGGTAATGGGGACTCTGATGTAAGGGGGACTCTGATGTAAGAGGGCTGCTGGTAATGGGGACTCTGATGTAAGGGGGACTCTGATGTAAGAGGGCTGCTGGTAATGGGGACTCTGATGTAAGGGGGCTGCTGGTAATGGGGACTCTGATGTAAGGGGGCTGCTGGTAATGGGGACTCTGGTGTAAGGGGGCTGCTGGTAATGGGCACTCTGATGTAAGGGGGGGTCTGATGTAAAGGGCTGCTGGTATTTGCACTCTGGTGTAAGGGGCTGCTGGTAATGGGGACTCTGATGATAAGGGGCTGCTGTTATGGGGACTCTGATGTAAGGGGGGCTCTGATGTAAGGGGGCTGCTGGTAATGGGGCTGCTGGTAATGGGGACTCTGGTGTAAGGGGGCTGCTGGTAATGGGGACTCTAATGTAAGGGGGCTGATGGTAATGGGGATTCTGATGTAAGGGGGCTGCTGGTAATGGGGACTCTGATGTAAGGGGGACTCTGATGTAAGAGGGCTGCTGGTAATGGGGACTCTGATGTAAGGGGGCTGCTGGTAATGGGGACTCTGGTGTAAGGGGGCTGCTGGTAATGGGCACTCTGATGTAAGGGGGGGTCTGATGTAAGGGGGCTGCTGGTAATGGGCACTCTGGTGTAAGTGGGCTGCTGGTAATGGGGACTCTAATGTAAGGGGGGTGCTGGTAATGGGGACTCTGATGATAATGGGGCTGCTGGTTATGGGGACTCTGATGTAAGGGGGGCTCTGATGTAAGAGGGCTGCTGGTAATGGGGACTCTGATGTAAGGGGGCTGCTGGTAATGGGGACTCTGATGTAAGGGGGCTGCTGGTAATGGGGACTCTGGTGTAAGGGGGCTGCTGGTAATGGGCACTCTGATGTAAGGGGGGTCTGATGTAAGGGGGCTGCTGGTATTTGCACTCTGGTGTAAGGGGGCTGCTGGTAATGGGGACTCTGATGATAATGGGGCTGCTGGTTATGGGGACTCTGATGTAAGGGGGGCTCTGATGTAAGGGAGCTGCTGGTAATGGGGACTCTGATGTAAGGGGGCTGCTGGTAATGGGGACTCTGGTGATAATGGGGCTGCTGGTTATGGGGACTCTGATGTAAGGGGGGCTCTGATGTAAGGGGGCTGCTGGTAATGGGGACTCTGATGTAAGGGGGCTGCTGGTTATGGGGACTCTGATGTAAGGGGGCTCTGATGTAAGGGAGCTGCTGGTAATGGGGACTCTGATGTAAGGGGGCTGCTGGTAATGGGGACTCTGGTGATAATGGGGCTGCTGGTTATGGGGACTCTGATGTAAGGGGGGCTCTGATGTAAGGGGGCTGCTGGTAATGGGGACTCTGATGTAAGGGGGCTGCTGGTAATGGGGACTCTGGTGTAAGGGGGCTGCTGGTAATGGGGACTCTGGTGTAAGGGGGCTGCTGGTAATGGGCACTCTGATGTAAGGGGGGGGTCTGATGTAAGGGGGCTGCTGGTAATGGGCACTCTGGTGTAAGGGGGGCTCTGATGTAAGGGGGCTGCTGGTAATGGGGACTCTGATGTAAGGGGGCTGCTGGTAATGGGGACTCTGGTGTAAGTGGGCTGCTGGTAATGGGGACTCTAATGTAAGGGGGCTGATGGTAATGGGGATTCTGATTTTAAGGGGTTTGCTGGTAATGGGGACTCTGATGTAAGGGGGCTGCTGGTAATGGGGACTCTGATGTAAGGGGCTGCTGGTAATGGGGACTCTGGTGTAAGGGGGCTGCTGGTAATGGGGACTCTGATGGTAATGGGGCTGCTGGTTATGGGGACTCTGATGGTAATGAGGCTGCTGGTTATGGGGAC